>JAUUDZ010195350.1:0-17907 GCA_032361705.1 Panulirus versicolor | reverse complement strand
CGCATATGTAGAAAAAAAAAACATGATTTTCTGAAAGCTTTATACTTGATATGACTGTTTGTACTACTATATTACTGATGGTATCTTCCAATAAACACATTACTGGTACGATCTCGTATTACTGACGCAGGACTTTCATTTTACATAAGGCTCCCCACTCACCAGAATGTTCACATTTTCTTACACCGATTGTGTAGTGCAACGGTATAATTCTGGTCGTTGGTAGTGAGCAGTTTCTGTTTAAGTAAATTTCATATCTGTACTCAAATCTGTCCATTGATATCAATATAATGGTATTAGGAATCTTATGAAAATATTCACCATATTTGAAAAATGCTTGCATAGAGTTTGCTTTCTTGTGTCTTTGTAGAATGTTAATATTACTGAAAGATTTTTAGTCATTTTGATTATCCAATCATTGTTTACTCTGTTTTGAATTATTTTTTAAGATCAGCATTATGCTGGTTTCTTTTAAAGATCACCTAAAAGACTGCACAGTTGGAATAACATATAGCAATATATGATTATCACTTCGTTTTACACGTCTATCACATGTAATCAACACAACTCATGAAATGAAATTATTTGTGATGAAGCAATCACCTACATTATACACAACATACACTCTACCTAAGAGCCCCACTGCACTGCAGTTACATAAAGACCGACCTGTGCCACTAATGGCAACCCAAGCATAGCTACACACCTTACCTGTTCCAGTTATGGCACTCTGAGCACACACACACACACCCTACCTGTATCAGTAATGGGGCCCTGAGCTCACACATGCGACCTGTTCCAGTTATGGCATTACTAGAATTGGCTGTCATTGACAAGCCCCGTGCCAAGCTTACTCTGGGCGAATCTTTACATAGATCCACGCACTAGGGAGCAAGTTTGAATAAGCGTTCGGGTTTAATGATATGTGGCGACCCTTCTCCCTCCCAGTGTTGCTATATTACATGCACCTCGACAAACTCACATTAAGGACCCGATGATCAAGGCACGACCTCCCTCCCACACAGCCCTTTACAACACGACTCAAGGATTCTCTCTCCCTGGGTCACTTTCCTGATTCCCATGGACTGGTGTCAATTATGAAGGTGCCACACCCTCAGCCTGGCCGAGGATCATGACCCACCGCGGAAGTCACCACAAAGACCCGCTCTTAAGGCGCCACACCAGCTGGCTCTTGTGCAGTCCTTACGCTCACTACAATAACTTGCCAGCCGCCAGGTGGTGTGACTGACGCGTCGACTCTCACATCTCACACATTAGCATTATTCACGCCCCGGCTTGAGGTGACCCAGACAGCAAATAACTGGCCTGTAACCCAACACAGTGAGCTCTGCCCCCCGCCACAATACCACGATGAGAGCAGCCAACGACCCCACTTTCCTCCTCAACCCTACCTTACCACAACACTACTGCACCACAGCCATACCTCATCTCTCTTCCTGTAGTATGAGCTCCCACCAGACCTGCATTTTCCGAAAGCTGTCAGTTAAGCATGGTTATGTACCCATGTTTCCGAACCCTATCTCCGTCCAAAGCCATGACAGACAGGAGACATGTCGCTCCAGCTTAGTGTCCAAAAGTTGACCATTTTTCCTTTTAAGTATAAATGGAAACTTGAAACTCTATTCTCTAAGTTGTAGTTTATTGAGGGAATAACATATTCCATCAATATGCTACATATTACACTTGGAAGTGTTACTGGCTGTTGAAATTATAATATGCAATGGTTCTTTTACGTAAACTTGATACTTAGTGATAATAGTCTTGGCTTCATGTTATTCATCGAGTTACCGCGCTCAGCAACATCCCCGACAGAGGCTTCCTGCATATCAAAACCTTGAAAACACTCACACACACACACTAGCCACCGACATACCATACCTAAGAGCTCATTGCACATCTATTAAACTCGAGTCACTATGCCAGTACTGGCACCCCGAGCACAACCCGTCCTGTGCCAATATTGGCACCCTGACCACCACACAGTGCAGTGTATATGTACAATTGGCCAATGCATTAGCATTTGTCAAAGCGTGTTCTCGGCTGTGCCATTACTGGAACATGTCGGGGGTGTGCTCGGGGTGCCACTATTGGCATATATTGGCCTGTGTGTTGTGTAGTGAGCTCTTAGGTGATGTGTACCGAGTTTGATCTCTTAGGTGATGTGTTCCGAGTTATATGTTAGTAAATGATCCATCGCAAATTAACTACCATGTCACACTTAACTGAGTGTTCTATAATTTTCATCAGGATGATTGTCATAGATGTTTGATGTAAATACCTACTTGAATCATCAAGATTTGTGAAAATTTTATGTAAAAAAATTGAATATTGAAAAGGTAGAGAAAAATTATAGTTATCAATTTAGTATATAGAATATTTTGAGCTATCGAATATCATGAGCATAGGACTTCTATCACAAATATCAAATTTACCGAGATAGCATGACACTATAGATTCAACAAATGGAGAAGCTACTGTTATGATGTTTCCCTTGAAATCTATGTTGTTATTACTGCAACAAGGCCAACCCATGCGTTGAACCTCTTAAAAAATAAGTATCAAAGACTTTTAGGCAGTAAATTATCAATTTGGATTTGTATAATATATATAATATCTTAAAGAAAAATTAATGTCAAATTAATTTATGCAAGTATTATGTTAATTTTTTAGATTACCTAGTATTTAAAAAAAATTAAAAGTATTGATACATAAATTTTTTTGTGTTTAAAGTAAAAAGACAATACTCTCATCAAATGAATAGAACGATTTAGTTTTCCCTATTGAATAGCAAAGCCAAGACTATTAACACAAAGCACCAAGTTAACGTAAAAGTACCATTGTATATTGTAATTTTAACAGCCAGTAACACTTCTTAGTGAAATAAGTAGCATGACAATTGGATATATTATTCTTTCAATAAACTACAACTTAGAGAATAGAGTTTCAAGTTTTCATTTGTACTAAAAAGGAAAAATTGTCAACTTTTGGACACTGTGACTAAGCTGGAGCGTCATATCTCCTCTCGTGTTATGGCAGTGGACAGAGATAGGGTTCGGAAACATGGGTACATGAGCATGCTTAAGTGACAGGTTTCGGAGAATGCAGGTCTGATGGGAGGTCATACATAACCATGGTGCGGGAGTGTTGTGGTTAGGTAGGGTTGAGTAGGAAAGTGGAGCCGTTTGCTGTTCTCATGGTGGTGCTGTGGTGCTATGGCAGGGCGCAGTGGTGAGGACGCGTTGCCGATATCCCTGGGCTGTGCAGGAGAGGAAGCTGTTACCGATATTCACAGGTTGTGCCGGAGAGAGGAAGCTGTTGTCGAGGGACAGTGTATGTCCTTCATGGGGAATATTCAGACAAGAGCTATTTGCATGGAACTATCACCGAAATGCTTATCGCTCCTAGAGAGATTCGAGACACTAAATTTAACATCACTGATATACAGAAGAGTAGAAAGCACACGATTCAAGTCTTTAGAATACTGATAGATATAAAAAGTACGATACGGATAGTATTTTGGAATAGCAGCCTATTTGTTCTGTGAAGAAAACTGACAATGATATGAAGTTATTTGACTAACAATGGAAAAGGCATCTTTCAGGACACTCCAGTGTCTGGCTGATGGCACTGTGGAGTAGATAATGAAAATCAGTGGCTATGGCTCGTCTTGATAAGCAACGGAATGAAAAGCAGGTACTCCCTGACTTTAGAACAACAGCACCAACACCTCTCGTACAACTGCAATATTCAGTTGTGACCAAAGAAGCTTACAGCGGGCCATCAGTGCCTTCATACAATAAGGCATCACATAGTCATATGACTATGATAATACAGCACAAACTAAGGTAATCTATAAGAAAGCCAACATATTATCTAGCCTTCATGTTTTCATTTCACTTTTTTCAATTCTTTGTTTTTCATATATCATTTTTTTTTTCTTATAAACGCTAAAGTATCAGTATCTTATCTTGATACATAATAGAGTAATCGGATAATGTGGAGGGTTATGAAGGAGAGGGGAAACTGGGAGGAAATAATAAAGTATGATGATACCCAACAGAATTAATAAATGCATTATTACTTGCACGTCAGAGCAGTATTATGGATATGTGCATCCCATCAATAAGCTAATTCCATTGTTTTAATGGACACTCTGTTTTCATAGCCAGTGGTTAGTACCAAATAAAAAATGTTTCAACCATAATACTGGGATAATTGAAGTAAACAGTGTTTCAAGATGTGTTAACATCTTTATAAAACACAACTGGATACATTTCAAACGGATTTTCTGAAACCTTAATTCCTGGCTGTTTTGTAGTTTTATACTGATGGAATTATTTCTCAAAATTTAGGAACATTTAATAGTATTCATATCCTATTTCTCTGAAAAAGGGCAAATGCTAAAGTTGCAGCATTACACCTTGGACCTTGCACGGTCCTTGTATACTATAATCATGCAAGCTCAAAGCTTTACCAGCCATTTGAGGACCAGGACACATTACCTTCCATTTCCCCTGGAAACTCACTTATTTGGTTTGACACCAGATACCACATTGTAACAATAAACTGAATTTAAATAACCACACATATCTGATGTAACAAGACGCACACATTTAGAAGAAATGATTTCAGCGGTTCCTCCTCAACCGAGGAAAAATTGTACAGCCAAAAATAAGGTACGGTACACGAGTTTATTCCTTTCTAAACAAGTTTCAGTAAGTGTATGAATTTATTTACAAATCATACATAGCTCTGTAGAATGTGAACAGGTGCCAGGAATATGCTTTGTCTCGACCATCTCAAGGATGGTCACCTGTGAATGTCCTCACAATTGTGCGAGGACACTGGCGTGGGTAATCTTGGATTACTTATATGTATCCCTCCCACTGAAGGCGATGAATGTGGACAAAAGAGGTTCCAAATAATCATTTCCTCAACACTTGGTACAGAGTGGGTTTTATCCCACAATTTCCATTCAGTAAAGAGCCCTCCCCTATGCGCGGGGATTAGAAGGGCCTACTACAAAAAAAAAAGAAAAAAAATCACTATCACCAGAAAAAGTGTATGGATACATTAGTACCATTCTTGTCAAACTGTATGAACTACAAGACGGGTGTCCGCTTTCTGACACATTACCAAAACAAACTGGATTATATAGTTGGTCTGGACCCATACGATCATTCACCGAAACAGTAAAGATATTTAAAGAATGTAGATAAGAAAAAAGTCTTGCCTATTACCAACCTGATTGGAATTCACACTCAATACAAAATTTCTACACATCTTACCTTACATGACCAATCAGGACTGATCGGCTTCATTTGTGTAACCAAATCTGGGAATTCACTGACGTCACTTGTCTAGTGGTCCACGAACACCCTCCACAACCTGCTGACAAGGAGTGGATAGAGGTGAGCTCGTTCGCAACCTTCCGATGAAAATTTTTCCGAACTGTTCGACACCTGCTTCATCGATTGTATGAAGCTTGAGGTTCTAATATTAAGGCCGACAACACGTCAGCCGAAAAATCATAAACATTTGGTGTTACGAAAATTTTAATGCTACATTTATTCTTAAGGGCTCGACGCATGTAGCCCAAAATGTCGACATATGACTCCTGTTAGACACATGACTCCTGATAAGCATTCACAAAATTTTACACTGATAGCCAAGAGCTGCGTGATCATGTGAGGGACGTTCGGTACAACGACAGCCTAAACAGGAAAAGATGAAATCATTATTAGCCTCAGGTAAAGTCACATGTTTATGGATAAACTGAATTGTGTCATTTTTTTCTCTCGCTCTCTATCACTCAGAAATTTGGATGCTAACGTTTCTAATCAAATTAGCTCCACCAACAGTATAGTAAGACTAGATAGCATTTACATCTCATTTTCTTCTCACTAGTTGGGTGTTAGGAATAATTCACAGAACTGATCCATTGATATCAAGTTAGATGAATAACATAAACCAGATTGTTCTGGTCTCCGTCTTGGCAACTTCGATGCAAGAGTGTTGGAACTGAAACGCTTCGGTCTGAACTCTGTTGTTCCGTCTCGACCATGTCTTGAAACCTCTCTGAATCAGTGTGTGTGAGCGGAGAACAACGGTCAAATAATTTGTCGTTACACATCCATAGAATAAACAAGAGGCAGTTTATGTTTACTATGGGCGGAAGAGTATTAAGAAAGAGTACAAGTAAGCATTATTTACCTTAGGGGAAAAAAAAAGTTAGGAAATTCAAAAATCCATTTCTTGGTTGTATAAATAACCCATACTGTAATGATTCAAGTTGAAGTAGTGTCTCGCCCCACCCGACATTTTCCTCTTGCACGGCCAGTGTCAGACGTACGTTGTAAGCTGTGATGATTACGTGAACGTATTTCCTGCAATACTACTCCGCTACTAACGTCTTACCGCAAATTTCACACCTACTGGTCACCACTCACCTTTCCTAGAACTTCAAAGAAATTGACGCTAAACGAAGTCTCGCTTATGGTACTTGTAAACGATGTTAGTTACCACTCAATAAACCCAGGACAGTCGGAGTGAGGCTTTGGAAACGCTCCTGTGTGAGGAGGAAGTAAACAACGGTGTTCACTGACTCTCTAGTGACTTAAGAAGAGGGTCCCCTTAAATCACAGTGATCCCTTATCAACCTTGGAATGACTCCCGTGAATGGAACTGTAGCGACATCGTCGACCCACACTGATGACGCCTCGACTGGGTGGCAGGTGAGAGCCTGTGACCTCACCTGACCTAATGATCCTCGGAAGAATGTGATCAGTGGCCCATCTTTCAGGTGCACTGGAGTATTAACCCACGACACCCACACTCGATGTTCGGCGGTGGCAGATAAGGAAAGCTGCCGCTGTGATCATAGGTAATTTGACTATTTCCATGAGAGGTGCTGCTCTTACCTACTTAACCTCAAGTCCAACAGCTTGGAAAGAGAGGTCAAATGCTTGCGAAATTCGGCTTCAACGTCTCTAGTTCCCCTTGGAAAAAGCTACCCTTCGCAGACCTGACGTAACCGCCTCTTAAATACCCGGTTATCACGGCAAACAGGCAGTCAGGCAGTTGACTCGCCACCAGACAACAAGTGTACCACTCCGGTACCTGAACTCTTGGCAATATGACATCAGGCTCAAGCCTTTCTTAGGTCGTCTCCTCCGTCGGTGTATGTCCCAACGTGGCTCCTGACGTTTCATCTTCTTGGCAGGTTTCATTGTGGTGCCTCATCTCCCACGTCCGCCTTAGGCAGGACTCGCATGGGACATCGCCTCCGCCCGTCACGAGCAGCAATTGTAACAAGGGACCTACGGCCACGCCCGCGGCACTCCTGCAACCCTAGCACAACTCCAGGAGCCTCCTGCATCCTTAGCACAACTTCAGGAGCCTCCTGAAACCCAAGCACTAACCGGCAGCCGCCGCACTCTGCAGGAGCCGCGATACGTGCCACACCCACCACCTACCGGAGCTGCACGTCGACTCAGCAGCCACGCCCTTCTCCCACGTGCTCCTGCTTCATCTGACGCCTCCTACCATCACCAGCAACACAGGACCCCTGCCATGCCTGTCTCATACTACTCGACCTACCTTTACCTCATCATCATGATCCTGCACGTCCAGTAGCCTAGTGCCCTCAGTCACCTCACCTTGTCTATCATCCAATAATACATTGTTGTTGTTGTTGTTGGTGGTGGTGGTGGTGTTGTTGTTGTTTGACGTGTTGCCGTGCACCTCTCTCCGTTACAACACTCCAGTTACCCAACTCAGAACGTTACGAATCTTTAACCATAGATATATCGACCACAGACTATCCCAGTAGGAAGGAAGGATGTGTGGACGCATTTCTAAAAGATGAAGACGGAAGAAACAGAACAAAACTAGATATCATCACGAGTATCAGTATTGTCTGTTGACCCCTTCATCGATGGTAGGCGAATTATCGGAACACAGTTACTCACATTCGCTCCTGTGAGGTTGCAGAGAAAGATGAAATTTCGTACCTTTACGTCAATACGACACATGACAACTGTGGCTGAAATTCTGACGAACTTCAAGTCCTGAAAACAAATACTAGATTACGAGATAATTTATTTATCACGTAAAATAAAAGCATAACAGCTTCACCGGAGCTAACACTAGTTAGTGTATATACAACCTCTCTTTAAACTAAGAAATGTAGATGACGGTTTTGGAGTACATTTCAAGACGGATATCAACTTAAAAGGCAGTCAAGGAAATTCTCCCATACCTAGATTGATATGATTTATGTCATTTGGATACGGTATTAAGTTTCCTTTTGTAATACCCTCTGTTCACACATAACTTCGTCAGGATAAGCAATGAGACAGACTGAATTACACGAATGTAAAACTCTCTCCTCATAACACACAATCAACAATCATACATTTGCATTCGGAGAAATGACCTGAACTACTACCCTCTGGATCAAAAACAACGTATCCCTCACTCAAGAACTTCAAGATAGAGTTGTGATTATTGTATCCTCAAACTGAACCAGTTGGCTTCCAGTATACAGTGGAATACTTTGCAAATTTCCAGCTGTGACTTGATCCGCAGAGCTCAGCTTCTTTGTTTTGAAACCATGAGCATCTACTAAAAGGTCTCAAAGCTAGAAAGGACTGCAATTCAGATGTTCATAACGTCTAATTTTTACATTAAAGAAAACACCTAATCATTTTGGACTGAGTTTAGTACCCAGGAATAGTACGATACCTGTCAGGTGTGCAGGTCAAATTGATCCTAACTTTAACATTTGTAAACAGAAAAACACGACCATGGCTTTACTTTTCTCGCACGTTTAGAAATCACCGATATTTTTATCATTACTGCAGCGTAAACATTCCAGCTTGCTCACATCTGATGAACAACTTTCTGTCTTTTACAAGAATTCCTTCATGTAAACAAAAGTGAACATATTTTCCATCTCTACCTCACACCAAATATCAGAAGTTATGAAGACGCTTCATGTCCTACAAGTTTCAATTGAAATTTGACATTTTTCGATCTTTTGAGGTGTATTTTGTATCTCTGTGTCACAACTGTACCGTGGAAAAGGACGGAGTGAAGGCCAGAACTAAAAGGGAAGGCTTTCAGGCCAGTCGACCATGCAAGATCTACATGGCACTATTAAACCCAGTTTAAATGAGTTTCCCCTCCCATGATATCCAGATAATTATAGTTACCCCTAAAAGTTTTCTATAATATTTGCACCAACTCAGCAACAGATGACGCTGTATTCGAAAAATATTCGAAAAACTTAATCGAGTTTCCAGTTGAGCTTCCAAACTGAGTAAATTTTCATCGCGAGGATTGTGCATGGCAGCAGAAGCAGATCTCAAAGTGTTGACTTGACTGTGTTGACAAACGTTATTTACGCAATCATACGTGATCAGATGAACTTTTAAACGCTGACAAGAGAACAGTAAGAAATCTCCTCTATCAAAGCAGGTATGGAAATAATAATGGAGTAATATAATTAATGAATAATTCGTTAAATTGTTGATTGAAGAAACGGAAAATATAGTTAGGCAGTCAGTGACAAGGATGCTATTATTTCTCTAATCCTCTTGGGTTGTGTGCTGGGACAGTAACAATAATGAGCATTATTTATGGTATGATTTTCCAGAAAGGCAGTGGTAGGGTTAACTGTAAGCGCTCAACACAGGAAAATAATTGAGAACGTGTTAGTTACATGTTGTCTTGTTACGCAAGAGGTAGAAAGATTGTATGTTTTGGAGTGGTTAGGGTCCATAGAAGTGGGCGGACGAGGGGTTGTCATGTGTGAGTTTGTGTGCAGAATGATTCCCCGTTCTAAGCCTAGCACAGACTATTGTCAGGGAGAGGCTGCTCTCTGGGTGTGTGTACCTTATATCTATACTGTAGGTGAGACATTGCTGCCACAATCCGAATTTTTGTTTACGAGTGGGTAAAATTACCGTTTCGGACTCCACATAGGAAGTTGAAATTACGTGTTTCCGATATTTTTTTCGTTTCTTTTTCACGATTCTGACCTTCATTTCTACCGTAAATCACTGCCTTTTGACGTATCTCTCCCTCGATATTCAACAGTAACCATACCAAACCAAGGGCCTAACGTAACCTGTGCACTTATGTGCTTACTTTGATTAATCTCAAAAGACAGAGAGTTAGGGTAATCGTGGTCCTCCTCCTCCTCCTTGTGATCAAGTCGCACTGACCGCTTTTTCACCGACTGCGGAGGATGAAGCTACTGGCAGTGATGAAAAACTGGTGTAGAAGCCTGAGTCATAGCAATGATAGCCCAGTGTCGCGCCAAGGACTGCGTGAAGTAGAAGGCCTTGTGCCAAACCGCTTCACCCACTCCATAATGCCCCTCCACATACGTTCTGTGTGTGGATAGTGGAGTTCTGTGGATTAACAGTATTCTCGGAGTGGTTCATCACAAGGTGATCGTATTCGTGGTTCTTCAGGCTGTTGTAGGCTGGCCACTTGTCGCTCACAATAGTTGTCCCTGGCCGTATAATACTGCTTGATTAAAGGAACCATTGTAGCGGCCTCTCATATTTCCTCCCCACAAATTGCGATGGTTGATTTCCACAACAATACCGGGGCCTCCTACTGGCTGTTGATGGCCAAACCAGTGCTTCCGTTACTTCCGTACTGAAATTTCGCCAGTCTCCACTCTCACTGGTTCCAACACTTAACAACCGTATGATGATCCCAGATGTGCACCATCAACAAATGTTCCTTGAAAATATGACACTTGATAATTACACTTCTTCCTCTTCTTACTCTTAGAAATATCTTTTGCCACAAGGTAATCGCAGTGCTGGTTGCACTTTTCACAGTTCACGTCAGTAGGGAGGACACCATGTTCGTAAAGAAATATCCACGTTTCTCCGTCTTTTTGTTAATATTCAATATTAAATCTTGCGATAGCCCTGAAGTGTTCCAGATTACCGCCACTGCACTAGGCCAACAAGATGGAAATTATTTCAGTTCAAGCGTTGGGATGCGGAGGCCTGTATCGAGCTGCGATTGATTGATACAAATTCATATTGATCAGTTAATGCCCAGAGAACAAATGCATATGGTTAGAGATTTGGTCATGCATATGCAGCCTAGCCTAGCCACCTACTTTCGAACACACAGGAGCTCTGACGAACGCTCATGTTAACAGTGGACTTGGTGAATATAAAACTATGATTTTCCTACAGAAGTTTTGTAATTTCTTAGATGAATAATCTTTTCCTGGAGAAGTGGTATAAGAGAAGCCTTTAAATCTCATAAACTACTGAGAAAAGTTTCTAAATTGCGTAAACTACTGAGAAAAGTGTCTCAAATTGCGTAATTTGCTGATTCCGAGACAAATTCCCAGTATTGGCTGGATGTCCTAGACGGTTATATTACCTCCTTGTGATTTGTTTTTCATGCCTGTTATGTGTGTGTACATGGAGAATTTTGTTTTGGGGGGGTCCTCGCCAGGCCCTTGTGTACGTGGTAAGGTCGACCCCATCTTAAATGTTACTTTGTTGAGGGCTCTTCCAAGTCCTTGTGCGACTGGGAGGGAGATTGTCTGGCATAGGCTGATTGAGTGTGTGTATGTGTGTATGTGTGTGTGTGTCTACATACATAGGAGTAAAGACACGGTACATACATACAAGAGTAAGATGGGGCAACACGAGAGTAATATTTCTCTCATGAAATATAAATAGTAATTGTCCGTGTAAAGATTCGCCAAGATGAAGCTTGGTAAGGGCTCTTGTGAATGACAGCCCATTCTTGGATGTGCCATTACTGGCACAAGCTGAGGTTAGGTGTGTCTGCTCAGGGTGCCATTACAGGCACAGGGCAGCCCATGTGTAACTGTAGTGCACTAGGTTCGTAGGTGGATGTGTTTGTAGTGTAGGATGCTGAGCAAGGATGAATCCCTGTCACGTGAAGTGTACTGTCAGTTACTGAGGCACCAGAACACAGCCTTAGCTGCTTAAAACATCTTTTATGTTTCTTACTTGTTTGTGAATAATATTTGCTTGATTTTGAATGTGCTAAGTGGCACATACTTTTAATTGTTCTTTGTAATTGGTGTTTGGACTGGGAAATTTACTTTGTATTATAATGTTTCATAAGAAATTGGTTAGGTTTTTGCATTGCTTGTATTATTCATTTTATTTACCAGTATTTTAGGGAATACATATATTTTTCTTTATCATTTACATATCCATGAGTTCCGTTTCCTAGAATTCCTGTTTTACTCTGTTTGTAGATAAAAATAAAAAATTAACGTAGTTTAAGTTTCTCGAAATATCAAATGAGTCCCTCTGAGTTATGTAAGGTGTACCTCTGAATTTTAAGAAACCATTTCGTGCGTCAGGTCGGTTATCTGTAGTTACCCCTCTAAGTTCAGGTGCAGGGAGTGAGAGGGAAATTTATGAACATCTAGTCTTGGTTGTTGATTGGAGGGAATTTTTTTTTTTTTTAGATGGGGGAGTTGAAACTAAAAGAGGATTCTTAGGAGTGCGATGAGGAAGACAAACAGCAAAAGAGGACGAAAGCTGGAGGATATTAAGTCCTGGGGTTCATTGCAGGTGCTCCGTTTGTCACTCGGCAACATTAAATTACGACAACGTTTAATTACTCGTAAGACCACAAATCCAGTCTTAAAGTGGCAGAATGAAAGTAGGGATGAACTGATTATTAAGTTATCAACTGTATTATTCAAAGCACTTTCCCGCGATCTTTTCATTTATGTATTTTTCATACGAAATATAAACATTATTTTAAGCAGCTTTTTGACGACTTTGCTGTTTAGGAAAACGTTTTTGGATGTGACAATCGCAACATACTTTTTCATTATTTAGCATTTATAACTATGACTGATTTTGCATTTACAACCAATTCCGCAAATGGAATTGGATATTCAAAAATAAAGAAACATAAACAAACATGGAGTACGGATATGTCTTTTCTATATATTAAAATTATTAGAGTAAATGTATGTCACTAACAAGATATGTAAGACTTAACAAGATTGACAATTAAACGTGATTTTTTTGTTGCCATTTTATTAACAAATATTTGACCTAAAAATAGTTAAAATTTTACGTAATTAACTATAGTAACCGTTTAATTCCAGCATTAATAAAAAGAATATATTTTTATGAATGGGAAACTAATGTAGATTTCGTCATGTAACAACCCATGGGCAAGATGAATATTATATATAAATGATCATAGATTTTAGGTATTTTATGATGGTAGGTTGGTTGTTTGTCCTTAGGCCTATTAGCAACCAAGATCGTTATGGCCGTTAACATCCACCAAACGAAAAATTTTTAACACCTCGAGTTAAGGATAATTCTGAGACCTATATAAATTTACTGTGGTGAAGCAAATATAATTGGTACAAATTGAACTCTGAAGTTTCTGTAAGAACACATAAAACGTATTTTTAATGGGAAACGAATGTAATGAGATTTTATATTTTGTTGTTCTTCATTTAGGAATTGATAAATCTGTCATTTTTATGTGATGACGCAGGTCATCATATTTTACTGTATACACGGCATCCTAAGAACCCACTGCATTGTAGTTACACACAAGTCACCTTATGATATAACTGGCATAGGGTGCTGCTGTCTGTGTCCTGTGTCTAAGTGCACATATAGCATTGCACTCCAGGACCAGTAGCAGGGAATGTGTTGGCTCTTGAATCTGCCAGTTACACACACCCAAGGTGAAGTCTGTGAAGGGCGACTCTCTCTCTCTCTCCTCGATGGTGCAGCATGTAGTTTGTGGCGCGGTTGTACCAAGACGCCAACAGTGACTTTCTGGTGAGGCAAACGTGTCCTGGCATCAGACCTTTTTTTGAATGAATATCGTGTGTCTGTCTGTCTGTCTGTGAAGATTCGCTAAGAGTAAGTTTGGCATGGACTTAATATCCTCGCAGCCTGATCCATGTATAGCACCATGATCAATGTACAGTGAATGTAGAATGTGAAGAGAGCTTAAGGTCAGTGTGAAAACGACTCTTGGTCGTTACTGTGACACTATTACTTAACCCAGACTTAACCGCTGAAGATTCCCACACCTTTCTACCTCATCCTTACCCTTAAGCTGTTTCTCCAGGTTTCTCTCCTTCAGGCAGCAGTTACGTCTCTCATGTCATCTTGTCACAACCACATGCATTCAGACACCCCAGCCTGAGCCTTTAAGTACAAATTCTTCCAAAAGTATATTTTGAAAACCAATTCTCATAAAATCTGATTTCAATGGCGTTCATAAAGATTTACTTTATCTTAGAGTTATCTTGCCATGGGCCACATGCATAGTTAGAGTGTATGTTGTCTTAGAATTATCATTAACACTTGAAGAAGGTGTTCAAGATTTTTCCGTTGGTTGATAGGCCTAAAACCCAAACAGCCAACCAACCATTATCTTGAACATGACAAAAACGTTCAAGACTTGTCAATTGGAGGTCATAACTCGAAATTTAACGGCCTTAATGACTCTGGCAGTTGATAGGCCTAAGCCTAGCCAACCATCCAGCGGACCATATGAAGATCTTATTTGATGTTAGCTGAGAAGGCACGGGTGGCTGAGGCCCTGAGACAGGTACCCCTTTTTTTCTACCCACTTCTAGGGGTGGATGAACAGCTGGGTTGACTGGGGACTAACTGCCGCATCCAGGATTCGAACATTTTGCCGCTGTACTGGTTGGTTAAGGTCCATAAAGCGAGATAGCTTAAGCATAATGAGCTGCTGTTGTAGATGCATGATTATGGTGAAGAGGTAAAGTAGGATAGGTCGAGTAATACGAGACAGGCTTGGCAGGGAGGGGTCCTGTGATGCTGGTGAGGATGCCAGATAAAAGGAGGAGGACGCGGGATAAGGGCGTGACTGCCGCTACGAAGTGGAGGTGGGTATGGCACGGATCGCGGTTCCTGGAGTGCGCGGCGCGGCGGCCGGTTTGCAGGAGGCTCCTGGAGTTGTGCTTGGGTTGCAGGAGTGACGCGGGCGTGGCCTTAGATCCCTTGTTGCAACAGATGATGCTTGTGACGGGCGGAGGCGATGTCCCACGCGAGTCCTGCCGGAGGTGAACGTCAGAGACGTGGCACCACAATGAAACCTGCCCATAAAAGATGAAAAAGTTGGGACTGGTACTGAAGCTGCCTGACTGCCTCAGTGCGATGATACCTGGGTATTATATAAGAGGTAGGAAGGTCAGGTCAGGTCCGAGGCCGAAGGCCGCAAGCTGTGCCCTCTCTCCAGGCTGGTTGACTGAGAGCGGCTCTTATGATGGAAAAGGTCAGGTCATCTGTAATGACAGCGGCGTCTTTTTGTGATCTGCCACTGCCGAACAAGTATGATGGCACGACTTCATTTTCTGGGGAGATTATTGGGTTAGGTGAGGTCACCTGCTGTGGCCTGCCACCAAGTAAGAGTCGTCGAAACAGACCTTTGGTTACGCTTTCATTCTAAATGATTTATTAAACAGGGTGTGAGCTGCCCTCGTGTGTGTGTGTGTGTGTGTGTGTGTGTGTGTGTGTGTGTGAAGAAAAGATCAGAAGGATCTTTAGGAGAAAATTTCGCCTGCTTGTTTGTTGGTTAAGGGGAAGAATGAATCATGGGCACCTTATGCTGAAAATAGATTTCCTTGTCGAATAAATAACAGGATAGATGTTGTTTATCAACAATGAAAAAAAAGTTGTGTGTGTGTGTTTTAGAATTCAAGATTCTCAAAGACTAAACTTGACAGGTATTTTTGTCCACAGCTCCTCAGTGTGTACCACCACTGACATAGGTCGTGTTTGAGATTACTGGCTCAGGGTGGTCCAGACTTTACTAGTGTAGTGAGTTCTTAAGTGGATGCCTTTTGTGTAAAATGTACATGGCGGTATAAACCGTTATTTTCATATCGGCTAATTTCGGGATATGTTGGTTTTGCTACGCCAGATATTTTTTAACTATACACTTTGTTTTACTTGTCTTTATTTTATTGATACAGAACAACTTTATATACTCAAATAAAAGAACTTGTAACTGAACTGCGACGAAAATATCAACACACCCGAAGACGTGTTTCTTTTATTCTAAAACTAAATTTGATAGTTATCCCTGATATCGTGCTTCCCACAAAGATGTAAGTACATTTTCTTTGATGTTTTAGGGGTAACCATGGATTTTTTCCTTTAAAATCCGAAAGGTTGTTAGTAGAAGCAACCATCATCTATGATTCAAAAGAGACGTGGTAACTCTTGCGTTTGGCGGGGTTTGCGGGCATCAGGGAAACTCCTGTTTTTTTTTTTCTCTTCATGTTTCATTCAGTGAAAAGTATTAATCGGACGTGGTGTTTGTGTTGGGTGCCGGGAGCACAGAGGGAACCTGGCTTTCGTGGGGGCCGGGTGGCTTAATAAGCCTAACCCCCTAGGCCCACCGCTTAGGTCCCTCACCACCGTCAGCCCGACCTAAAGCATAGGGCCCGCACCTCCGGAGTTGTAGGGAGGTTTAATCTCGACAAGTAGTCTGGACAGCTCTAAATATTCTCTTTTTGTTTACCTTTTTTGCACCACTGCTGATTCACCGGACTAGACTTTAATTCATCATTTGACGACCGGAGCAGGGCTTCAAGGTTCACCATATGACGAAAGGAGCAGGTTAAGTGATCAGAACAGGAGAGGCCGAAGTGCGCAAATTGCCATGAGTTTGGATACGTTTAATACGTTTACGATCTCATTTGTACAATGCCAACAGTTTCCTCAGGTTGTTTTAAGATGCGAAATTATTTTGTAGTTTACTTCGCTGGGTCTTGCGGTAGAACCTCACAGGATTTCATGGCAAGAATTGAATGTAAATGAATATTTTATTGTATTTTATTTTATTGTATTTTTTATTTTCATCTTGGACATAGTCGGTCCATGTGTGCTTGCTTTAGGGCTTGTGGCCTATGAAACACTGATCGTAGACGGCTAAACTCATGATCCTTAAGAGTCTTCTAACGATATCGTTGGCTGTGTCAACTGGGTCGTCGATAATGCCTTCTTCGGAGGATTGTATGACGCAGGTCTGCTGGATTGCTTGTACTTTCTTGAAATCATTTTGATTGAAAGGAACAGTAACCGACTTATTGGCGATGTCCTTGCTGATGATACACAGCCAAGCCAGGTGTCTCCTTTTAGCTTGCATTTATGTATCTCCTTGCCCGATGATCCCTCTCTTATTTATGTTAAGAAACTTTAGCGTGTGATGGCTTTTTGTTTGAAATCCTGTACTTAGTATGATAATGCCTTTCGGCAATGTGGTGCCCAGCTGGGAACTCTGCTTTTTTGGAGACTGTGAGAATTTAAGGTGTGTGTGTGTCTAGTCCTCATCAGCCCTGAGGATGGAAATGCTAATAGCATTGCAGATCTTCGTATCTGTGTCATCTCCGCATGTTTCCTGCGACTCCCCGTAGTGCGAAAGACACCAGGGATGCTCAAAATAATTCTACAGCCATACACGAACTCAGTGGCTTGTTGACCTGGTCGTGTATTGGGGCTGGGTGTTTGGGCTTGAGATCTAACGGCTGGCGGGTCAGTGCAGCCAGAGGTGCCATGACTGGCATGGGCTCTTGTCAGTGTGCCAGAGGTGCCATTACTTGCACTGATCGGGTGTGTGTGCTGGGGCTCCATTACTGGCACAGGTCTCATGTGTGTGCTCGGGGTTCCATTACTGGCACAGGTCTGATGTGTGTGCTCGGGGAGCCATTATTGGCACAAGAAAAATGTGTGCTCGGGGTGCCATTAATGGCACAGGCCGGGTGTGTGTGTGTGTGTGTGTGTGTGTCTGTGTGTGTGTGTGTGTGTGTGTGTGTGTGTGTGCTCGTTGGGCCATTAC
>JAUUDZ010195239.1:5328-17908 GCA_032361705.1 Panulirus versicolor | reverse complement strand
ATACAGGTTATTTCTACATACTGTATATTCATGCTATTCACTACCAACACTGTGCCTATGTATAAAGTAAAAGCAGAGTGTGAAACTAAATTTAAGATATAGGAAGAAACAAAGACATGACAGCCATTCCCCACATATTATTAGCAGAGTAGTGTGATATTTCTTTTGTGAGAGCTGGAGGGGTTAAAAAAGTCTCCTTTCTAAGTGATGGGATGCAGCTAGGTGTGCTTCCAAGTGGAAGAAAAAGTCTGGGTTTTTAAACAGAAGTGATAAAGGCGAGCAAAGATTGGTGCTACTTTAGGGTGTGTGCGAGCAAAGATCAGGGCTAATTGAGAGGCATGCTTCCTTATAATTCAAGAAGGTATGCCACTTGAGCCATACCCATACACTTTGTCCACCTGGAAGACCCTGCACCAGGAGAATATAGGAAATGGCATAGATTCAGTGGGAAGAGATGGGGGCAAAGGATTAGAACAAGGTTACTCATCTACTATTAGTGAAGGTTTAGTCACCCAAAATTCATTGGTGGCAAAGGTCCAGATGGAAGACTTTATTAAAATACATAATGAAAATAAAAAGTATACATTACAATCTATAAGAGGATGTGAGTTCTCAAAATAACAAGAAAAATTATTCTAAGTTAACACAAGATAATTTCATGAAATGCTACCAATTACAGACATACAGTAAAAGAAAACCATTCTAAATTTTTTTCTTTCTTTTCATGAGCAAGTTACTACACAGGGAGGGAGGAGGCTGGGGTCCACACCAAAGCTCACCATAATCCAGATTCAGACTGCAGTCTGCCAGTTGAGTAGCCCTGGTATAGAAAGTAAAAGAAGTGGGGCCCCATGAGTGTAGAACTCTCCCCGTAATGTAAAAATAAGTAATTACACACAGTGCCACTAAGTTGACCTTTGGAACAATTATAAGACTGCTCTGCACTGTAACTGGATCATTTCAGTCACAGTTACTGTAGTACTGTATATGGTAATGATAATGAAACACAAAATGAAGAGAAAAATTCTTATCAAGCATATCCTCCCTCCATGCATACTCCTCAATCTCTCTTTTGATGAGTGGATCATGGTGGGATGTATGTAACAGAAAATATTAATACTGATATATTTCTACTATAATATTGAAGTTAAGGTACTTTTTGACTACTAAGGAAAGTTAAATAAGGTTTTTGTAAGTTCTTTTAACATCTGGAAGTGACATTTTCATAAGGTCTTTTGATTTTGACAAGTTTTACCAACAACAGAGGTAAGTTAGTTAACATTTTCATAGGGTCTGTTGATTTCTAAAAGTTTCACCTACTTTTACCACTGCTAGCAGACTGAGGGTAGAAAATGGCAGGTGGTAAAGGGACATGGCGATCTGGTAACATGGGAAAGTGCAGTACCTGAACAGTCAAATGGGAAATTTCTGAATTAATTCTAGCTCATTCTGATATACAGATTTTTCTTCTGAATGTCAGAATTAAACAGAATCATGAGAAAAATCTCCAGACAAGAGATGTTTCTGGATAATATATTTCTATACTGGTGAAATTAAAATGAACCATGTTTGTAAAGGGTTTTGACATTTTCTGAGAGCTCATCTTCCACTTACCAAATAGGGAATGACAAGAGATTTCCCCGTTTTCTTTAAAAAGTTGAGTATTTTAGGTCGTGGCAGCTGATCCACCTCTCCTAATGAAGACTTGTCACCAATAAAAATCTTGAGCCCATCTTCTGGATGTGATTTTAACACCCAGCCCCCATACTCAAAAATTAGATCTATATGTTCAGGTCCTGAAACACAAGGAAAAAAAAAGAAATTATTGTCTAATACTCTGACTCAAAGTAGAGTACTTCCTCAGTTTGAATGGATACCAATTTTTGCCAACTCACATAATCCCACATATAAGATTACTTAGCCTCCATCCCCCTTGCCATGATCAGATGAAAACTGCTTGGGTGAGCCATAAAACCATTACACAGCCATGGGTGTAACTCATCCTCCCTCTATGCCATACCATCTAGCAATCCTGGTGGATCAGCAAACTCATAATCAGTCATCATAAGGCCACCATATCAAACTAAGAGGCTTGGAAGTAAACGTAAACACAACTGCTGCGTGTAAGACTAGTCCACAAGGCTTGACTTAATGTTCAGAAGCGGAGAAAGTTATGAGCCTATAACTGCACCTCTCATTAGTTGCTGTACCTGGGAGGCTTGGCTCTGTTGAGTTTCTAATTTTTTCATTTTCTAGCTTTGAAGCATGGTTGATTACCTGCTGAAAAAAAACAGACAGAGGAAGACCAGATGATTCTGGCATTATAAAAAACATACTTTCAGGCTTTCTCATGCTGAATGGTTCATATGGAACCCTCAAATCCTTTCCTCTAATGTCAACAAGGATACATGTTTTCATTACAATAGTTTCATACACGATGTTGCGAATGAGATGTTATCAGGCAATGCACTGCCTAAACTTACCTTAAAAATAACAAAGAATCAATCTCCTTAGAACAACAGCTATCAGACAGCATGTAAATTAAATTCAGTACCATAGTTATTTACTAGCACATAGATTCTGGAGAGCAACAGCCACCAGATGGCTTATAAGCTTAATTCAGCATCACCATCATCTACTCATACCTAGATTCTGGAGGTAAGCCACAGTGTGGTGGTGGCCAATCAGTGGTGAATCTGGTCTTTTAGCATGACGGATCAGGAGTTGAAGAGCTCGCTGGTGAAGTCCACGAGTCTGGAGTAATATTATAAGTTCAGCATATTTGTGAGCATGCCGCAAAACACGTTCACCTTCCACCACACTAACTCGACTATCTCGTTTTTGAAGAAGGGGCTGCACAAGACTGTCATTGGTCTGCAAAGATGATCATACGACTGGATTACACTTCAGTTTTGTACATTAATAAAAATTGGTAAGATCAAAAAAGTTTTCTGGGATCAACAACAAAAAAAATGTAATAATTTCAGCCTCATATGTTTAAGAAGCATACAAACACACACATATACTATCAGTCTTATCCTCCTCAGCAGGCAACTGAAATTCCCAGTCTTTTTGAAAATAGATGTTGTTACAAGTAAAGGGAAACACAGTTTACTCAGGAAAACATTATAAAAGAATAAAAAATGAAGTATAAAGGAATAGAGGACTCAAATTTCCTAAGGAGATATGACATACTTCTAATGGAAACATGTTAGCAAGGTAGTATCAAGAACAGATGACTGAGCCTTAGAGGGAATAATCCTCACTCGGCCCACTCATGTGTTCCTTCTTTGGGAAGTCAAACAGGAGGGGAAGATTTCCAGCCCCCAACTCCCAACCTTTCTATGACATGCAGGAAATATGTGGGCAGTATTTTTGCTCTCCTATCCCCAGGGATAATACTTATATACAATCATTTTGCAATATTCATCTATGTACTATATTGTACGATTAGAGGTGTAGCAAGTACTCTCAAGTTTTTTCCTTTTTCACACCCTTTTTCTATGTACACATTAAACATTATCTTTATAAAACAATGATTTTCTAGTATTCAGAAACATTCAATGGCTTTGAAGATGGACAAGCTTTGTGAGTCTATGGTCTCACATGAAGTTGCTACTATCCCAGTAGTACATCTGGCATGATAACAATTATGCTGTTGCTATAGTACTTATGAAAGTTGATTTAATCATCTAAATCTAGTTCATACTGATTCACATACCCCGTTCTTATTATTAGCTCCATAATACTGACTGTAATTTTGCATGATTATAGCTCTATTATACATTTAGTATGATGACAGGTGTAACCAGTACCCTCAAGTATTCTCATTTCTCACATAATTTTATCAACGTATTATTAATACATATTTTCTCTTCAAAAAGAGCATGTATTTTCTGCTCACCTGCAAGTAACATTTTAATAATGTTGTGTCAATAATCTGGAGCTTTTCATTGCGAGACTTTAAACTTGCTGCAGCTGATGAAAAATTGCTGTCAGTGGAATCTTCAGTTCTAAGTCTACTATCACTAATAGACAGCTGAGGTCGTATCTGTAATGATATGATCATTATACAAAAGGTGTTTAAAATCATTACACTGCTTATTCAATCACAGAAGGACTCAACCAAACTGCTAAACATGTACAGCATGGATCATCACAACTGATGAGAGAGGCTACAG
Source organism: Panulirus versicolor (assembly GCA_032361705.1). Classification (NCBI taxonomy): domain Eukaryota; kingdom Metazoa; phylum Arthropoda; class Malacostraca; order Decapoda; family Palinuridae; genus Panulirus; species Panulirus versicolor. The sequence continues at coordinate 13,727 of JAUUDZ010195239.1, read as the reverse complement.
CTAATAATTTTTCATCTCTAAGTGTAAAGCCTAAAGTTTTACGAAAATACTTTCGGTATCAGTTCTATGGCTTATAAACTTAAGTACTTATGCTCAGTTAAATGAGTCTGAGATTCTGCTGCTAAAATCAAATGACTACATATAATAGTAACATGTGAGTAATGTAAAGAGCTACTGACCTGTAGGAGAAAGTGAACTAGAGACTGGAGGGCTTGCTCCAAGTCTGTTCCACTCAGTACAGGAATAGGATATGGGTATCGGAGTCGGCTGCGGTACTCCTCTGGTACCATATCCGGAAACATGCCAATAACAAAGGGAAGATCTGAAGAGATAATGCATGAAATTATGATTACAAATATCAAAAAGTAAGTATTGCTACTAATCATTCTCACCAGTATTATGATAATGGCATGAATATGTGATATACAATGGTAAAGCAAAGTGGTTAGATAAGATTTAGAAAAAAACAAAGTAAGGTGATAAATTTCAAGGTGTCAACATATGAAAAAGTCAGAGTGGAAAAGCAATGGGAAAGCAAATTAGAAAAATAACAATCTCGAGGGCAATAAGAACTAATGAAGTTCATGGCTTTTAGCTTAGGATCTTCACAGTGTACATAAAAGACTGGCAAAGCAATTCAATAATAAATGAAAGAAAACAAAAAGCCTGAATGTAAAGAGAGGAAATAACTACATCGACAAAAAAAGGAACAGAATGTCTTAAAAACTAGAAACTATATACTTAATGCACATTTCTCTATAAAGTGAAAACCATTGGCACCAGAAAATTTCCCATTTTGTAGAGTTTAGCTTGAAAGTTAACATTATACACTCATCTCTTCTTTTATTAAATTAGGGACACTTCATCTTTAACATCTGCCCTTCTTTGTGAAACATAAAGCATGTCACACAGCAAAATTCAGGATAGTCCTTTATTCAACCAATGATAAAGAAATAACGGGAGTATCAAGAGTATTTAGAAAACTGAACGGGGAAATAAAACAGTTAGCATCAATGACAAGTATTCTAATCATCTTAGATTCACTTACAACAGTGATTTTGTCAAATTCTCAGATCATGGATATCACAAGAAAAGTTTTTGAAAGAAAAGGGGAGTTAGAGCAGGAAATAACAACCCAGAAAATTGCAGGATGCAATCTTGGAGAGAGAGTTTTTCATTTGTGAAAACACCTTTCTTTCCAGGATTGGTTTGTCCTGCAAGCTGCAACAGCATGCTTTTCTGGAAAAGCAGGGTTGGAGAAATTTTTTTACCTGCAAGAAAGTATGGCAAAAACACTTACCTTAAAGGTATACTAGGGTATCCTACAGCATATCTGCAAATATCTGTCTCAAGGAAGGCAAACTCAGCACCATGTAGAGTGACTTTTGATGTTTTGGATAAGGTATCATATCAAGATGTTGAGAATACTGAAGACCTTTTGTTAACCATTTCATCACACTGTGCTACTATCTTGTTATTACACAGTACAATGTGTCATGCCACCATCATAAGTCTTCACATTCATGTCTCCAAATTCTCAGCTGATGTACAACTTTACAGTATGTATGGTCTATGATATTCTTAAAGACCTAATAATTTTTGAGAGGCTTTCATGTTTACTACACATTTACTTTAAACCTTCAATTTGTTCCCATGCACAGGTTATCAGATATCTTTCTCTTCTCCTTTCCAGGATACATAGTTCCAGTTGTTTTGGCCTTTCTTCGAATCTCATATGTTCTATTCCCATGATTTTGCTTCTGAAGTGCTTTTTGAAGTCCCTTTAACTTGTGTATTTCTATGTTTCATTGGCATGATAATATACAATTTTGCTTATGTATACATTAAACATTTTCTTCAAAAGGTTTCTGTCTATTGTAGTGAAAGGTCTCAAAATCATATGGCTCATTACTTGGTTCGATAGCGCTATCTTCTCATGTTCTCTGAATCTCAGTTACTCATTAGGATCACAACCAAATCTTTTTACATTAGTTTCTATTACTTTTTCTGGTGGGCCTTTATATGATGTCACCAATGAATTTTCATATGGAAAATTTTTTGATGGAGGAAAGACTAGAGTTGACTGTCACACTCTATCATTGTAAGGCTTTTTATGAGGCAACTACAACATCCAGTGGGTTAAGAAAGAAAAAAGTACTTGTTCTAAGGGTAACCCTTATCTGTGTACCTATTTCTATAACACCATGTCCAATCTAATGGAGCAGGTCAGGGACATGATACTTCTGAACATTATTCACATACATCCTTAACCCATCTCATATGTGTTAAAGTGAAACTTTAACTTCTACTTTAATTTCATAGAAAAAAAAATCTTTATTACCTGTGTTAAGAGAGAAAAAAAGTTCCATGGCCTCTGGGTATTTTTTACTGCAAAAAAGATGAATAGCTTGTAGGTGCTGGATATGTTTCTGCATCTGATTTTTGGCATCTTCTGCTTCATCCCATACATCCTAAAAAATTGATAATTTGCTTAAAGATGTAAAATCATATCAAACTATTTTGTTAAATCAAGATATTCAATGTAATACCAATCAAGTTTTTAGAGCAGAACAGGTTATTAAAATTCTACTTATGTAAGCATATTATAAAAATTTTCTTCATTAACTGCAAAATGAATTAGCAGGATTTCTTAGCAAAAGTTCTGAACACTAGCAGAAGTGATGACATCAAACTATGCAGTGCAAAAAGGAGAATCTGGATAGATTTTGCATGAGTTGCAGCCATTTCTGAATGCTAGAATATACTTCTAAGGATTCACAAGAATATGGAGTATATCAATTCCTCCAAAAAGACAGTGGCAGAAATTTAAGGAGGAGCCTAATGGACAAAAGAATCCAAATGTCTTTGAACAGAATCTGGATAACCTGAAAGGACAACATTTTCAACAGCCATGATGGATTAATTTTCTGTGCGAAAAAATCACGGATTCAGCAAGAGCCAGAGGTGAAGTAGGAGAAAGAAGACCAGTTTAAGTTAATAAAAAAGTGTACCCACTTTAATTAGCAGGAGAGTCATTTTCATTGAATGGATGAAGTCTGTGATGATTTCATATTCTAAGGGTACATTCCATGTTCCATAAACACTGTATCCTTGCAAGATGTTCAAAGTCCTACTAAAAGACCAAAGTGTTTCATTTACTAAGCAAGTTAGTGGATAAGGGGTGAATGAGTGGTAATGCATGGGTTGACCAGATGGGAAAATAGCAGCATATGATGTGATATGCAAGGAAGGAAAGATACTGCACTACCAAGTCCCCATTTCCCCTAGGTCTGAACTGGTCTATTTTCTTGGAAATGATGAATAAAACTCTTCAAACAAGAAAGTTCAATGGAATTCTAAACATCACTGAGTAACAATTATCATGCAGAAGAGAAAAACTGGTCAAAGAAAGAATAGAAACTTTTATATTGATAAATCAACTTAAAGGTTCATTTGACACAATGCTAATCGACTGAATTTTGCTCTTTACGTATATATTAAAAAGAGCTATACATAAGTATCTCCAGATGTATAATTATGCTGAGAACAGTAGTCTTTACTAAGTCTTGACATACCACAAGTTTTAAGGCCAACCCAAATTGTTTTTCTGCAAGAAGTTGTGGAATCTGTTGACTGATGGGGATTGTATGCAAACACCACACATGAGATGTTGATGCAACATAAACCTGACTCTTCCCTCTGAAAGCAGAAAGATGATGGTAATCATGGATTCAGAAAATTAAGAATGATTATTAACATCATGTATGACTTCTCAATTCTTAAATAAAATCATAATGGCACACACAGAATCTCCTCTTCACAGTTTGCCTTTTATGTTTCCACACACTCTTCTATCAAAATCTGAATAGAAATTTTTAACATTTATGTAAGAGAATTTTTCAAAATGGTTCTATTATCAACTTGGTGAAATAGCACTACGGTACCATAAAAGCCCTATAAAAGAGGACCCTGGGTCAGGAAAGTAAGTACTAATATCCTTACTACAAGAAACATGACTGTACAAAAGAGGAGAAAGCAGACTTAAGGATGCTCAAAAAATATAGGCAGACAGAAGTGGGTAAACTAAAAAGCAAAATATAAAAGTGCAACTATTACAGAATGATAAATGAAGTTTGGGAATGCATAGTAGGTCAGAAAGGAGACTGTAATACTGATATATCCAAAGGAAAACATTTCTAATTTGAAGGCAAATTCTGCTATGTGCCAACCCATTGCTTGTCAAGTCACCAACCATTATGTGGCTGTGTATCCCAAATTAAGTATGAATAAACTGAAACACAAAGATTTTAGGATGAAACCTACCATACATGTAGACTATGGAGAACATACAGAATAAAGTCATAAATCTTACAGTCAAAGAAAAGTGAAGGATAATTTAGAATACCAGCAGCTTACTTGGTTGAGTGTCCCACTACAAGAAGTTTTGGTTTATCCAAATTGAGAACTTGCACAGTAATCTGAGGTTCTGTGGTCTTGATTTCTATTGTTTTTGACAAGATGGCAATCAAATATGGTTTGTCATATGCTGAAAAAGAGAAAGGATATATAGCTTCTGAAAGGAACCAAGATTTTTTTCTTGTAAATTCTTATCTGTTGCACTCAAAGTCTATTACTCACATTCATACAAAACTGTCAAGACCACTATAATTTCAAACATGCCTATCCTTCTCATTTCACATACAACTTGGTGCAGCCAGGGCCTTATTCCTCTCTTCTACCCTATGACTCACCTCAACCTCCATAGCTCCATAAGCTGTCACATCCACTCTCAGGTACCTAGAGCACTATGCTCCCCCATGTCCTCCTCAATCAATCTATGCTCCCCCATGTCCTCCTCAATCAATCTAACTCTAAAACCATCCTGTTTCATTCTCCCTCTGCACCTCATTACCAACTTTTCTGCAAATCTATTTCATCTTTCTACTGTCACACATTTTCATAAGCTCTGTCACAAACTTCTGGAGCTTCTGTCTGAAGTAATCCACCAGAGGCAGGTCATCTGCAAACACCAAGTATGTAATACAAACATGCCTGGAATGTTAGGGCATGCTTTAAAGCCTTAATTTATAGTAAATACAGCAATTCCTCCCTCAAAGCTGGTCTGGCTGAAGTCACATTACTATGGACTCAAGCTTAGAGAAGGACTGGTCTGACTGTTGAAAAAAAGTGTCAAGTATTTTCATTGCCGTGAGGCATTTACAGTATCAAGCTTTGTTTTAGCCCCACCATCTTTGTAGAATGATATTCATATCTATATATTCCTCACAATCCATGAGGTACGCTAGAGTACAACAAAGCCTCTCTAACCTATAACATAAGTACATTATTTCCTTTCCTCTTATGTCCACTGTAGGAGTTTCAGAAAATTTTGTAGATCACAACTTTGAAAGCAAAAAGATTGTTGACAATACAATATGATCACAAAGCTAGAACAACTTACCTAAGGCAAGTGGCTGTTCAACCCACTTCAGAGTATAACTACAAGTAGCATTGCCGGCAGCATTAACAAAAATGGTTTCTTTATCATGAGCTAGGGCTAACTGTTCTCCATCTACCATCCGAGTGATTAGTGGTTCTTGACTGCGACCAGTGGCAAATAACTCTTTCTGTTCACCCGTAAGCTGAAAGATGAATATACTATAGCAGCAAACAACAATGGGGGGGTTTCCCTATCTGCCAAGTTATCTAGTAAGGTTATTAAAAGTTTTCAGTAATAAAAAATATAAGTTCATAAACACACACACACACACACACACAGAAACTTGGGTACAGTAGTGAAAAGTTTCTTTACAATGGAGTCCAAACATGGGTACCACTAGCCTCAAATACATAAGGTAGGTTAAGAGGAAGAAATAGATCAATAAAAGATGTCAAAAAATAAAAAAGCTTTTAGATGTAATGTGGCAAAGATACAAGCAACACTTAAGCAAGCCAGCATTTGTTAGGTATAAGAGAGCAAGGAACAAGAAAGCAGGATAAGAAATAAGGAAAAAAGAAACTTTGAAAAGAATATTGTATTATATGTAAGGCATGAGAAATCTAAACTTTTCATAATTAATCAGGAGCAAGTTTTCAATCAAAGTACAGTTATCAAGATACTGGATTCAGAGGCTAGAGATATAGAGGACGAAGAAAGATATGGAAGGAACTGAATGACAAGTCCAAAGTGTTTTCACTGTAAAACACCACAGCCCTAATATCAATGATGAAATTTCACCATGTTTGCTGAAGATGTGTGCATATACACTTGACAAACCTCTTGAAATACTGTTCAAGATGTTGCTGGATAAAGGCAAAGTGCCAAGTGAGTGGAAAAAGGCAAATCTCATACCCATTTATAAGAAAGGAGACTAGGAAGAGTCCCTTTGAAAGGGGAGCCTAATGATGTTCTTTGGGTCTCAATCTTTTTTAATCTTCTAATGTTTACTGAAAAAATCATAAGTCAACCAACCATACTCATTAAAGAAACCTGTCTGTAATTCAGTGAACTTTCTCTAACTTGTTTCCTAAGAATAAGCAGATAATCTACTCTTCACTCCACTGGTTTTAGTTGCTCTCATATCAATAACATGAATAAATGTGGAGAGATTTCATCATACCCATGAATGAAAAATGAAATCTTTAAGTGGGATGGCTGCATATAAAGAATGAATGTAGGAAGTATCCCTTACTCAGAAGCTGTAACACTGAAGTGAAATGAAGAAGAGGAATGGGAAACTGAGAACAAAAGCAAGTCTGTTTAAACAGAGCAAGGCAGTTTGCCAACGAAAGTGATGTTAATGGAGGAGTGCAAGAGGTATGTTCACAGGGATGCTCACAGGAAATTGAAGGACATTCTGCTAGATAATGGCAAACAATGCAGTGCAAAAGAGAGACAAATTCAGTGATCTGAAGACTAACCTTGACAAGCCAGTACTCATGTTTAAAAGCAACGGCTATAGCCTCCATGCACCATGTTAATGCCCGTGGCACATCAGGTAATGCCAAATCCTCACGAAGCTGGTGAAATTTTCTAGCTTTCCAATAGAAAAGTTGGAGCTTACGTCTCACAGCCACAACCAAACGCACTGTCACTACTGCATCCCCAGTCAATGAAACATGATGCTGCAAAAGGAGAAAAATGAGTGCATTATTATACCTTTATCATATGCTGTACCATAATCAATATAACACATTCTACAACTTATCTATCAGTACAGAAAATGTTATTTCCTATATTCAGTGCTGTGTGGTTCAGGTAGACTCCTAATTTCAATTATTAAAACTTTAAAAAAGATCCAAGAGCATACCTGAAGAAATTCATCAAAATATCCTACACAAAAGTTTAGGTGTCATGTATACAAAGCAGTTGCTGAGTGAATGAACTAGGACGTAGGTATGAAAACAAGACAGCTGACTCGGCATGTACAAACACAAAGATGTAAGAGACAGAAAAATGGGAACAGACCTTATAAGGGTACAAAGACAGGTTTTCTGAAAGAAATATTGTACATAACTTGGTAAGATGATGTAAAGAAGGAAAAAGAATTGAGGAGAGGTGTTACCAGGATGTAAACTTCAGTGTTTGAAAGATTATCAAAAATTCTTGAAGAATTTCAAATTATGGCGAGAGAACTTTAAAAGTGAAGCTGTGGCTTGTTGGCTTACTTCACGAAGCAGAAGTGTAAATAACAAAGCTGAATACTGCTCAAAAAAAGAGGCGCAAAGAGTACCATATTGACAAAAAAAAGGGAAAGGAGAAAAAAAATTTGGCAAAATGGATGCAAAAAAAAACTTGTCCGACTCCCCATATATTTTCAAAGGTAATGTCACACTTACATTTTATTGCTATGTCATCTCTCCTCTGGCTTTGATTCCCATAAAAAAATTTCTGGGTATAAAATTGGCAAGGTTCCTGAAGTATTTTAGGTCCATGTTTTGGGTCCACTGGGTCCTGATCTGTATGAGGCAAGGCACTGATCAGGTGTTGCAGTTAGCAGTCACCTGATTGTGCATTCTGAACACCCAGAGCACCTAGAAATATCTCACATGTACCAACATTTTCTTGCACCCAGGGAAAAGTTTGGGCTTTCTCCTTTTCTTAGAAAGGTAACAGCTAACCATCTTGAAGCATAGGTAGGATAACTACAGTGTCTAAAAGTAAAGTTCCCAAAACGAAGCTTGGAAAAGGAAAGAAAGATCATTGTTCTCTTAAGATAGCCTGAGACATATTGAGGCAGGTTGCTGGTGCTCACACCATTAGAAATGTTCGTCTCATTGACCAGATGTGCTAAGCTTTCACCAAGAGCATCATATGCTTGTAGCCTGTACATCACATCTGAAAATATATTGGGGGGGGGGCAATGTTTTCTGCAGACACCAGAACTTGAGAATGTGCA
>JAUUDZ010195129.1:0-17908 GCA_032361705.1 Panulirus versicolor | reverse complement strand
TCTCTCTCTCTCTCTCTCTCATAATGAGGTCAGAGGTGACGCCATTAAGGCCAAGGGGGTCGCACCGTCGTGGTTTGGGGGTCAGAAAATCACTGCAAGACCCCAACCACAGGACGCCTCACCGCCGATACACCACGACCGACCCCTCAATCCTCGCACTTGGCATCATACAACGAACCACACACACACACACACACACACACACACACACTGACGCTACACTATCTCTCAAAACGAAATTATATGTATGATAGAGATTTGTACGTGACATAGCTTTGAGTGCAAGACTTGTTTACTTAGTAGGAAAAAATGTGTCTTTAACTCCCTCTTTCAGGAAAAACTTGAAGTACCCGTGCAAAGATTAGACAAAATCCTCATCAGGTTCGCATTTTGTCGAAATTGAGTGATATAATGAGAGAGAGAGAGAGAGAGAGAGAGAGAGAGAGAGAGAGAGAGAGAGAGAGATTTAAAGTTCAGTACTCAGTGTACTTTCAAATTAGATCAAACTCCTTTGAGACTTCGTGACCACATTCAGGTCACGGCCAGGTCAGGTGTGCAACGGAAAATATAAAGAAGCTTGAGGGGTGGGGGGAGGCGGGGATGGTATTGTTGGCGGGGGATGGCTAGTTGGTCAGCAACCTCTTCAACGCAACTGTCATCTCTAACTCTGGCACCATCGAAAAAATTTGGTGTACTTAATGAATTTAATGTACAAAAAAAAGTGGTGGGGGGGGGCTAACCCTATAGCGAAACTCAGCAATATTTGCGCAGGTGGAATTTTTAGTTTGATTTAGTAAGCAGATCAACTTCTTTGTCAAACCGTTTTCTGTGCAGACTGTACACGTACCATTTAACCATTCATTACACGTAACAACAAAACGGAAAGCTGTGTCATAAAGTACATATATGTCAATAAATATTTCATTTCAGTTCAGTTCCCTCAAAGAATTGTTTTTCGGCATTTCAGTATTATTGTAAAGCTTGCATCTTATTCGTCATTTTCACTTTGTGTGTGACACTGTGGTGCGTTAACACAGGAGGAGGTTCAGAGAAGTGGTTCAGTGATCATATCTCATAACGGCCCGTTTGGATTAAAGTCATCGAACGCGCTCGGAAAAGGTGGAATAAGTCCAGGATGAGAAGTTTCTAGAAGCCATGAAAGGTTGCGTTCATGACGCGTTCGTACGGCGATGATTATTTTATGAGAATAGATCATTAGGATAACTTATGGATTTTTTGGCACCAGAAGTTGTTTTACGTAATCAATGGATCATAAGAATAGACCACGAATCGGTATCGTTGAAGCCTCTATTGCAAACATAATTTGGTCTTCTCAGCGTCACTCTGTGTGATCGAAAAGTTGAAACTGTACGTGATTTTTCAGTTCTACAGAATCCTTATTTAACGCTGTCTTAAAAAAAAAAAAAAGATACGAAACAAGCGTGTGTGAGTGACTCAACGGGTCAGTCGTGAATAGCAGGTTTGTTAAATACTTATGTATGGCTATATTGGTTAACATGGTGAGGGTAAGTGGGAGGTGAGGGTTGGGGGCCGAGGCTTTGTCGACACACTCGTGTCGGTTCAGCACTTGAGCTCTCCGGTGTGGGCAAGACTTGGTTAGTTCACTCCAACGTGAGCTAGTTTATTTTTTTCTTTTAAGTGGTTATATGAATGAGAGCTTGTCAACATATTTCACTCTTAACATTGCGAACAGAAATCCTCTTCGACGTCAAGCTTGATTTAATATACTAAAAACAGGCTAAAAAGCAGAGAAAATATGAGGAAAAAAAGATTTAATAGATTTTGTAGAAATGAAAAACCTGCCTTGTTGACAGGGACAGGTTTTAGGTAAAGCCTATGATAATTTCCTAAGTTAAGGAAAGAAACAGACGCACCCTTGAGCTGCCAGTGGCAACAGAGTAATTATGCGGCGCAGTAGCTGGCCGAGTATTTGTAGTTTTACAAATGGCGGGGTACACCCAAGCTGATAGTTTTGGGGAGCACTGCATGAAACCTTGTACAGTAACCATTAACGAAATCTGAAAAATACAGTATAAATTGCTATCCATTATAACATAGAAAACTATGAATGTACCATTTCACAGCTTTATGAGAGAGAGAGAGAGAGAGAGAGAGAGAGAGAGAGCGAGAGAGAAACTTCCCTTTATAGAAAACGAGAACCTTTGTTTTAGTACGGCGCATGAGGGGCAGCTGTTGTGCTACAACGGATTGGACGACAACATGTGGCCAGAACACCTGCTCCTCTAACACAGCTGTGCACAAGAAAACACGTTCGCTGCGTCAGTGAGTCTACAACAGCGACCACGTCCGTGGATGGGAAAAAGAAATTTTGATGATCGCCCGCACAGAAACAGTACAGAACGTCAACACCATCATGTCGGGGAAGGTAAGCTTTGACTCAATACACATCTCAACTTTAGTAAAGCCATTGTACCGTCGCTGCTGCAGAGTGAAGCGGCTGTGGTGGATGCACACGAGTCAATAAGCAGCTGGGAGGTGTATCCCCTACCACCAGCATCGTTAAGCGCTAACCTTAATCTCCTGGCAGGATCGGAGTTAATGCGAAAGATAGAGATGACGATTTACTTTTATTTTCAAATATCTGTTTAGGAGAGCTATGGACAGGATAGCCAGTCCATTAACAAACTTGTATGTATTATTCTAGTAAATTTCAGTGTTGCCTATATACAAAAATTATGTGCTTCATTGCTACGTTGCTTTTCATTGCCCATATTGTTTGAATCCCAGAGTTAGTGCTTAGCGACTGATAGAATACAGTGGAATCCACACACGAACGAGAAGAAATCTTGTTTTTTGATGGTTTAGAACACATTTTAAGTACTTTTATAACTAGGAATCATTTTGATACGAATGGTCACATCAATTTGTCATTGTCATCCAAATAATTCATTGTTAGCGAAATTAAGGGTTCCGTTTCTTTAGTTGATTTTAATTCAGTAGTGCCCTAATTGAATTATGAGTTGTTAGCTTCCTTAATGGTAATTTGTTCACGTAGTACACAGTATAATTGAATAGCTCACCATTTTCATAGTCGAATAAGTAATAGCTAGCATAGATAACCCGTTGTAAGATTAAGCACAGATGACCCATTGTAAGATTAATTAGATATTGTTTAATTGAATTTTTTTTTTTTGGTGCCCTAATAACATAGTTCAGCGTTCGCTTATGTAAATAGTTCATAGTTGGATGATAGTTCATTCTTATCCTGTGCATAGTATAATAGTTCATTGTATGCGTAGAGAATATTTACTGTTATCCTGCTGCTTAGATCATGGTTAGCGTAATCAAATCTCTCAAGGGTTTGCATGAATCGTCCATTATTAGACGATTGTTTGCAGAATGGTTCTTTATCGCTGAGTTAATAGTTTATCTTAGTGTAGTTAATTCCATCGATGATAGGTCGGAATAATTGATCATTGTTGCCGTAGGGTGTTGAGAATTGTAATGGGATATAATCCTGCAGTACCTGATGACAATTAGACATCTGTCAACTGTAGACAAATAGGCAACTGTTTATCATGTTAGCAATCAGTCGATCCACTTTACTTTCGTGTATCATAATGATTATATGAAAATTTGCAATGAATGTACAATACAACGCTAAGACGTTCATACACAGTGCCTTTATTTATCAGGTGAATGATATGGTTGATGAAAAAAAGAATGTCAGACGAGGTAAGTACGGGAACAGTGGAGCTAATCTAGAAAACAATGAAGATGGGAAACTTATCTTCAGGTGATCCCTTGATGGTCCATGATTGTGACGTTGTAGGAGGGGGGTTCGCAATCACTCTCGGTTTCAGCAATTGTTATCAGACAACAAGGGAATGACGATCGATTGTTTTTTCTCTGTATTTAGCATGCGATTACCAAGGCTTATACGGGTGTTTGGGATTGAACGTAATTTTTTTTTTTTTTTGATGGAAAATTTTAACACTCCTATCAAGACCTTATCAGATAACCAATGACATTGCTTGAAGAAGCTTATAACATGTATTGTAGGTGATGTTGCAGATGCTTGAAGTGGCATCTTTGTTACGTAATCTCCTTTTTTTTTTTCATATTATTAATCATTTTTGTGATTCATAAGTCTTATGAAACCTAGTGAGATAAGTGTATCGCCGCGAAATGCTGCTGACCTTGAGAACGGTATTCATTTAGATCATATTAAAGCTATCCATAAGGTAACGAACTGGTTCATTGAAGATGGGAAAACTTTTAGATGAATCTGATTTGTCAGGTTAAGATCACGCCGAAGGCTGTTTAAATACGAAAAGTCAGCTTCAGGTAGATAAAGAAATAGCATGGTAATCTCTGGTGACCCAAAACCAATTAAGCAATACGCAGAAGCAGTGAAAAGTGCGAAAAGAATTCTTGGATTCATGGGTAAAGGCCATCGAATTAATAAGGGAAATCAGGATGATTCCTGGGCTGACAAACAAATCCAACGAGAGGAGATTGAAGGACATGTCACTGTTTAGGTTAGAAAAGAGAGAGATAAGAGGTGATGTGATACGAGTATTCAATATGATCAAAGGCTCTGATATCAAATCTTCATGCAGCAGGTTACTGAAGTCTTGAATTGTGTGGTTTCACTCTCTGTAATGGATACAAACTCGTCGACAAATATTGTATTTCGAATCAGGCGAAGTAATTTTTCTTCACCTGGATTGTTATTTCATGGAATCATTTTATCAGTTATTGTGGCTGAAAGTAGAACTATAGATACGTTTAAGAATAGACGATAAATATTTCGCTTCAAGACGACGACTTAGGTTATTTGCACCTTCTTTATATACAATTTCAATTTGCCGGTTATTCTATTTAAATCATGTGTACCCCAAAACTTTTACCACACTAATCTGTGGGTTTCTGATATCTTCCACTATCACAAACAGCGTCGAAAGAACGCAATGGTCTGTTGCTGTGTGAATTCTTTGAGTTCCAATGTAAGGCTGTGCTAGGTTAGGTATCGGGGTCTCACAACTTGCCGTTGGCGATCATAGTCTCTCCAGGAACGGCGCCTAAATCAATTAGTGAGCCACCGAAATGTCCTGAATTCCTGTAGAATCATCTTAATGTGCTTATATGTACTATAAGTGTTTGATTGATCGACAGGTGACGCCAATATCATCTGGATCATTCCACAACACCAGCTGCTGGCGCTGCCGTAGACCGTGCTTGTTCTCAGCCGAGAAAGATAAGAAATTTTGCCATTTTGCCGGCTGAAAATAACTGATGTATAATTTGAAATAATCCAACTTTGCTGACCTGTGCAAATAGTGAAACATTTGGACAATCACGTTCTCTTTTAAATGTAGCTGTTATTTTTTTCTTACGGGTATCTTTTGTGATCCACGTATCAAATACATGAAGTCTTTGTTGGTGCAGTCATGATTGATCGGCAAACGTGTCAGAACGTGGTATGAAGAGAGTGGGTTTACGTCAGTCAACACAGTCTAAGCTCTGGTTGATGTGCTTGGTGCGACGTGGGGCCGCTTTGAGCTTACGCCATCTAAAACCTTAGAATTCTTTTCTAACTTTTTACCTTGCTCTGTACCAGAGCGTCACGGACAGATGCAAATCACGTAGACGATTTCTCTCAGTAGCTTAAACTGTGTTAAACGTCTTGTTTAGTAAACTAGCTTTCACTCTAACGTTCTCGAGTGGGTCCATTTTCTTGGAGTTTTTGTTTTCCTTCAATCAAAATGATATTTGGTTAAACGTCGATCTACGATGGTAAACCTCTTAAAAATATATAGGACCTGCATTGGGTTATACTACATGTACATAATACAGTCTAGACCCTTGCTCATTTACTTGTGATATTATTCATAATTCACTACTATGTCGAAGGCCCTAGACGCAGAATCATCGGGAATTCAGAGAAACTGAAACACGTATTATTAGAAGCACAGGTCAGATCTATTTGGGGAATGCATGAGTAGCTGTTGGGTTCTAAAGTTTAGCTCTGCAGGGAAAGAGACGTATATCACATTAGTCTACCCTTGACTTGCCAGTGAACGCGTAGTAATCACGTGACTTGCGGTTTGCGGAGAATATTGCGTGGTCTCGCAAATAGCGGAAGAAAGCAAGTGCCCAGGTACCAATTCTTGAGGATAGAAGCTAAGTGTGTCCAAGTTCCGAACTCAAGAGTTGGGTAGTTCTTAAGTCAGACTGGTTTAGACACGACAAAAGTAAAGTCTTGTCAGGACTGACCCATATTCATCCTTATTCAGCCAGAGCCTACATCCATCATCATTAAGTTGGCTCATTAAGATGGAGTCTCGTATCAGCCTGAGTTCTGTGTACTCCTGTCTCATGAGATTATACTTGTTAATGAGCTCACAAGTATCACTCACTACATCTACTTCCTTCCTGTGCACAAGTATTTTTATGTGTATCATAAGAATGAATTATACTAGGGCCTTCCTATCTACCTTCCTTGTCACAAATTCGTGATTAGTTGAATTGTATAGGTTATCGAAAAGCATGTTTTTTCAGGTGCACTGATAGTGGCCCATGCCATCCTATGTCAGTAGTTTTAGACAAACGTAATGCACTACCACGTCACAAGTAAATAGTGTAGCCTGGTGGTAATGCACTACTCTCTCTTTATGGCAACTCTGTGCAAAGATGTTCATTAATGGAGTGTAATTACTAGCTCGCCTTACCCTACTAACAGGAGACTGTTCATTGCCAAACACTACATCCCCTTCGGCTGTCACACGGCAGTATGACACTGTGTATAACCACAGGGGTTATACTGCAATGCATTGCCTGATGCATATATACAGGGAATCAAGCATTCCTGGCAAATAAGTGGTATTTTACTGGTGCCAGAAATATGAAGAAAATTGCCTCGCAAAATTTTACGATAAACATAGAAACGAAAATAATAACAAAACACAATGGACCCGGTATGGAATTGTACTTCACTCCATAAATGAGGTTTGTCATATGAATTTATGTATTGTTACACTGTATAGCTCATAAAATAAAATCAAATAGATATTTTTAATCTAATTTTCCTGTTTTGTATCTATTGCTTGCCGAATTTACCAAAGCGATTGTTAGAATACTGTAATCATACAAAAAATGAAATGGTGCTGAAGTTTTTATTACAGAAATAGAACATTACAGACAGACTTTTGCCAAGTTAAGTTTCTATTACAGTAACACTGTATTAAGCAGACGTTTTGTAGCTACCTGTTAATTTTTCTTTGCAAAACAGTCCTTAAATCTAAGCCCCAGAACAGGACAGTACTATCCTTTGGTATGATGGCCCGTCATTCCTGACAGCCATACTGTTACGCCCTAAGGGTTTAAAGTCCGGACATTCCTTAGCGAACGTGAAGTAAGGAGCGGATCATCAACTCCAACCAGCCTTTGCAGTGAATTTTACTCTCTAAGATATGCGGAAGGATTGTATACTATTAAATGTATTGCTCTTCGCTACAAATAACTGTTACAAGGTTACTGGTATCCTTAAGTGTCCTGACTATGATGGAAATGATTCCCGGACAAAAGTAAATGCTATTTATTTCATTTTTTACTACGAAATAAGTTTTGGCTTATTTTCTGAAGTCTAGTGAAATGAGGCATTACAAAAAATACACATAATTGTCGGTTCCCCTTATGCCCGCACATTTAGGTATGGTGTATCATAAATCAGTGATAATTCCTTATTGGTCTGTATAATTAGTGAATATATGCTATTCATTAAGCACATGTGCTACTTAATGGATTTATTTATGTATCATAATTGATGACAACCATAACTAGTGGTACTTTCGAAACCGCCTGTCCTTGGTGTTTCATATGTGATTAAAGATATTTTAGCAGTGCGTCAAGCTGCACTGCACCAAAATTTCGGTAACAAAGGATACATTGAATTAGAGCGGGCTGCGAGGTAAGCAACATCTAGCAGATCGATTTTCAGTGTTGCGAGTCAAATGCTTATCGAAGTTGTGTAAATGTTTACTTCATCTGTTCAAAATTATTTCGTCGCGTTCATGCTAAATGATGGTATTTGACTGTAAGATTTAGTCAACCCAAAGTCCTCGAAATGTCATAGATTCTATTCTTTTGGCGGTACATATTTACTGGCTTAATTCCAATGTAAGCCTGAATAACGACCGAATATGGGGGATAGAATCGGACGCGGTCGTTGGCCAATGAGGGCGCGCGTCTCAGAAGCGACCTATCAGCGTGTGCGTCGTATGTGCTATTGGCATTGTTTGTACATGGTGAGGAAAAGGCCGCGCATCGTGTGAGCTCTCTTTATTTTGTAAACACAGGAGGCATTACTACTTAAATATGGAGGTAAGGATGTGCACAATGTCTCCCCAGTTGCAGAGTTTTGTGAAGGTGTTCGTAATGGCGGAATATCCTGTTGGTAGAGGTGATTCATACCCAGGGTGATCCCTGGACAATGTGGTGGTCGGGGGAGCCACAGCCACGGTATTTTCTGGACTAACCACACGAATGATACCTTGTCCTCTCAGGTCTTTGCTTTTCCTTTGATTTTTTTGATTGATTCTTGCAGCTTGGGGAATTCACAATGGAATTGCGTTCTATTTATACGCCTGAAATTGATTTTTTTCTTTATCTGCCTTTTTGGTGTGACATAGGTCTTTGGTGTTTGTGTACGACGCATTTTTCCCCCACGAGTCTCTTGGGTAAGTTTAGAATTCAGAATTCCTAACCTTAACTTGTTTTATTTGCTTTCAGGTTTTTGAACTGCGAGTACCCGAAGGTAGTGCAGGATTTGCGTAGTGGTAGTACTATATATAGATGGCGAGTGAGCTGATCAGAGCAGCCAAACATTTACGTAAATGAAAGTAATATGATCCCAAATAATTATGTTACCAGTATGATCAGTGAATGGGATGTTAGTTTCTTTTACAATGATGGTGTAGATGTGGATCATGATTAAAGTATTGCATTATATTTTATTGTTTTAGAATAAGTGGTGAGGGTTATGAATATCAAAGAAGATATGGTGTTATGGATATATATTGGTATGAAGGTCAAGGGAATGTATGAACCATAAAGGCCAAAGTGCTAGCACTTCCCTTGGGGCCAGTCATCTCGCAGGACACTTTCGTAATCAGTTTAAACCTGGTCCGTGTTGTCT
Organism: Panulirus versicolor; assembly: GCA_032361705.1. Taxonomy (NCBI): domain Eukaryota; kingdom Metazoa; phylum Arthropoda; class Malacostraca; order Decapoda; family Palinuridae; genus Panulirus; species Panulirus versicolor. Next base: position 8,727 of record JAUUDZ010195129.1, on the reverse strand, counting down.
TATCCTAATGATTTTGAATTACTCCAGCAAGAGTTGAATTGTTCTTGCTTGTCACCATCTCCAAAAAAAGGGAGGGGTTTAGACCCATCTGATCACCTGGAGCTAACCCCACCTGGGAACTCCTCTTCTAGGTCCCCCAGCTTTACCCTGCCTCAAAAATTAAAATGAAATTTTTGGATTATTTACAAGAATATTAGATAATTCTGGTGTGAAGAATTAGTTCAAGGAAAGTAAACATTAGTATTATACTGTGTGACCCACCTTAGCTGATGCAGCTCTTAGCAAAAGAACTTTGTGCTGATGAATTGTTCTTTCATACAATTAGATATGATCAATGTCAAGAAGTAAGATGCAGGGACTAAAACAAAAGGGGTAAATGAATATTGTAGTGAGTATCAGCAGACGAAAGTGATGGAAAAAGGGTTATTGGATTGAGGTTAATAGTTTGTGATAAGAATAAGTGCGACTAATAGTAAAGGATGGCTGATGGAGAAGTGATAACAGGCAGAGATGGGGTGTAGGGTTGATGTAGTGTGTACTTTGATGGATAGTTAATTGTGTGTGTTGATAGGGTGGCAGATATATTTGGTAGGGATGGTGATATCCATTTGCAGAACAAGTTGTGGCTAGTGGTATGGTGAAGAAAGAAGAGGTTGTGAAAGACTCATTTAAGATGGTGTGCCAAGGCAGTTGGAGCAAATGGGATAGCAGTTGAATTTTTCAAGAAAGGTGGTGACATTGTTCTTGATTGGTTAGATATGTTTTTTGATGTATGTGTGTTTCATGGTTAGGTGCCTAAGGATTGACAGTGTCTGTATTTAGTGCCATTGTATAAAGGCAAGGGAGACAAGTGAATGTTCAATTGGAGGTATAAGTTTGTTTTGGGTATCTAGTTTGTTTTATGGAAGAGTAGTATTGTAGGTTGCCATAAAATATGCAATTTTTTCTTGTATATTGTTGTATTGCAGAAGTAACCAGTCAAACCACAGTGGTGTTGCCATGAAAACAGAACCTAGTGTCCTGTTTGTTTACTGACAAAGTTTACTGCATGTGTTTTATGCTTAAGCAAAGTTTTTATACATATATTTACCTTTTGATTTTCTGAGTTGCACTTAAGCAAAGTTTTTAAGCATATATTTACCTTTTGACATTCTTAGTTGCTCTGAGGTAATCTAAAGATATTGAATGTACTGTCTTCTTTTGCAATGCTGGGCCTTTGGGATAATGGGGTTTATCGTCATTTTGCTTAAGGTATGAATTAATACCTGTACTGTAAACTGAACAGGTCCATTACAGAAACTCCTGAGATGCAAGTGTCAGCTCCTCAGTATCTTTTTGATGCTGGTAAAGAATTGCAAAAATGATTAGAAATGTAATTTGGGGTTTTTCTTTGCAAATTGAAACCCTGAACTTTTTCTAACTTTGAAAACTCGTATACCAGTGTTTTATAAATTAGGTTTGATGTGTCTTTTTTTTTTTTTACAGGGGTGTTGTTTAAGTTGGATTGGTTAATTGAGTTATTTGTAATAATTTGGAAGGGCAGAGTATTGAATATTAAGGTTCATTTGGTATGAAAGAAATCCCTACATCTGATTTTGTGTTGCCTTGTCTCTTTATGGTTATTAGATTTGTTGCAGTACATAACAGTGGTATACACAATGCTAGGCAGCACATTCATTGAGGACTTGAAGTTAGGAGCAGTACTTTATACCTCTTTGACTTATTTTTTGCCATTTATGTATTCTTTTGGAAATGAGCCTAACGTTTTTTCTTTTTAAAGAGCCCAGAAGGTGAGCGGAACAGCCTGACACCAAGGTCTCGCTCCCGTTCAAGGTCACGTTTGGAGTCGCCTGCCATCTCGCCTGCTCATCGCCGTACTTCCTCACAATCTCGTTCTCCTCCTCCACGTAGACGATCCTTTAGCAGGTATTGTCAGTGTTATTGTTTTATCAGATTATTTGTTAATGAAGTGGGGGTTGTCCATGTATTTAGGTTGCCTAACTTAGAACTTGCATTATTTTCATGATTGATGCATTAGTTTTGTATCCTTTGGATGGTGTTCTCTGGTTTTATCTGTTAAGTCATCTGCAGCTGGATTGAAAGTGGGACTAAATCTCACTTTCATATAATTTAAGATATATATACCTCCTGGTGTTACAGTTTCTGCTTACATGAAGTTACACTGCATACAACTGAATACAGTTGGAAAGGAGTTCTTAGGAAACACTTGGCAAATAGAAAAATTTTCTTTACCTTCATATGCTTGAGAGTGTATAGAGCTAAGATTATGATGTTATAGATTTCATTGTTTTCATGGAGGAAGTTTATATTATATACAAAATATGTTCTAAGTAATTGTAAATGATTTTCTTAAGATTTTTGAAATTTAACTTGGCTTTAAGATTTTCGAAAGATGTTTTAACGTTTACTATTGTAAATATTTTGTCAAAGACACGGAAGTCAGCAAAAGCCTCAGCACATAACCTCTATTGTTGACATAGCTGAAAATTCTAAATATTCAGCCAATCCTAGGTCACCTGGATTTGACCAAAGTTGGTGTGATTACTTGTATATGCTGTATAATGCGATTGTAAATGTTCTTCCAGTTGTTTGGTTATGTGCTCGTGTGCCATGTCACACTTTGCTTTTAGTAATGTACTTTGTTGTGTGAAGTTTTGGCATAGCCATTCAAATTCATCCTGTACTGGGAATTGGGAGTATTTGGTTCTTCTAAATACTCAGTTTGGCATTTCCTCTTCCCCTGAAATTAGCAAATGCTAATATTCTGCATATTTAATGAGTTGATGACCACTTTTGTATACATCACTTAGAACTATAATTATCTCATTAAAATTTGATGCCAAAAACTGGCCAAATTTATATTTAATGTCATAAAGTTGAGGATGTGTGAATTGGACAATATAGAGTCAGAAGCATGCAGGTTTTCTCAGTCATTCATACATATACGGTATGTGAATAGAGTATCGTGTTTTCTCAGGAAAGTTTTACTTTACATGTTACACAAGTATTGCATATATGAAACTCTTGACCCAGAATTGGTAATTAATTATTACATGGTAACATCTGGGGGTCACATAGCCTTCTAGCTCGTGATGCAGTTGTTACTGTGATATTTTTGGTGTGGAAGTGTTGAGCAGCAGTGAGGGTTCTGAGGACATTTTCAGTGGCTTTATTCAGAAGTACGTAATATTGATTCACAAAAAACAAGGAAAGAACTGGAAAAAAGCCAATTCCTGCATGACACTTCTGTTAGCTTTTGAACTGTCATAAGTGTAGATGGATAGATTTTCTTCATCCGTGATGGTTTCATGTGAAAGGTATGTATATCCTTGATTTAGAATCCACCTTTTAATGTTGCCTTTTACAACTGGTTCTGTAATTGTTTGTCTAAGAAATTGTGCATCCTTACTCATTTGCTGGCCTTCTGCAGACATCATTTCTGAAAAATTCATCAACACATAAGTGTTTTTCCTATATGTTTGTGGCATTACTGGATTCTCAGTTTTGGTGAGGTTATATCATTGTAGTAGTATTTTGCTGCAGGAATCCTTACTCCAAAGGAGTCCATCCTTTCCCCTCTGCTGCTTGTAGTGTAACCTTGAAGCAGCAGGTACCACTGGAGGAGGGTCCTGGGGTTATATGATATCGTACTTTATAGTTTCCTTTTATGCTCATTTACCATTTCCTTCGTTAATGAGGTTGTACCAGGAACAGACGAAAAAAGGCCTAATTCACTCTCATCCATTCTCTAGCAGTCCTGTATAAAGCATAGAAACCATAGTCCCCTGTTCACAGATATATATTTCAAAAATCTGATGTTTGCATTTTCCTAAGTATAGATTTAATAAGCAAGTTATATCTCCATTACTTTTTTTTTTTGTTTTTTGTTTTTGCATGTTCTTCAGTCTTTCCGTTTAACAATTCTCTCTCTCTCTCTCTCTCTCTATCCCCATTCATTACTCTTTCTGTCACACAAAGCTAACATTGCTCCCAATTTCTCGTCCCATTAAATACTTCTTTTTTTTTCTAAGTTGATGTTATTCAGCATTAGCCCATCTCTTTCAGAAGCAAGAATGGTGCTTTTACTCAAATTTACCTTGAAGCTCTTCTTACGCACATTGAGTAATATACCAACCTGCTGAACACCTCTGAAACTGACAGAAAAAAAAGAGCATCATGCACTTACAAAAACTGTGGTAGCTTCCAGCCTGTTCCATCATGGTTCAGCTGTATCCCAGTCATGTTTTCTTAGACCCATCTCTTAATTTATCATTTCTAAAATTTAACTAAGGTAACAGCATTATCCATAGATTGAATTAATATATTTCAAACTAGTTTCTTTTATCTCTTTTCATGCAAGTGCTACTTGCAGTATTAAAGCACTTATTTGGTAGATTTTGATTTAATTCACTGTAGTGACAAATAGGAGCAATAATCCTGATGAGATTACATGCGATACAGGGTGTGAAAAATAGGGAATAGTAATGTTTGAAACTTAGTATAGTACTAAGAATAATGAATGGACACGTGTTACATGCGACTAAGAAAATACAGAGTTAGGCATAATGCCAGAGAAATCATTTTTACCATAGTTTGTGAAACTGGTGCCCTGACAGCTTGAGGCTGTATTAATGGAAAAAATTAAACAAGAAAAAGTTGATACATATTGTTATAATGATATTATTGATGATTAGTATATGACTACAAGGATCTCCTCTTTGGGGGCTTTTGCAGCTTGTAGATTGCACTTCAATCAGTAACAGGGAAATTACATATTCATTTGGAATTATAAAGTTTTGATGAGGTTGCACTCTGACAACAAAACCTCTAATAATAATATTCAACGAATTTCAGGTCACGTTCTCGTACTCCTCGGCGACATCGCTCTCGAAGTGGATCTCCTCGTAATGGTCATGATGGAAGTCGCCGCTCTCGACGTACTCGGTATGAGAAGTTATCAATATTTCTTGTAGCCATATTATATATTTCTTTTACCACCTTTCACCAAAAATATGAGTAATTTTATTTTATATAAACAGTACCTCTAAGGCAGTTGACATCTTTGTTAAATTTGTAGCAGATTTGTTCCTGAAGGATGTAGATGTATCACTTTTTGTGCAACTCATTACATACCTGCTTGCTTATTTTTACCGTAAAACACATGTATTTCCTCCTGTTTTTCAGTACTTTAATTCCATATTATCCTCGAAAATAAAGAAGAGAATACTCCCATTTAATCAAATAGTGTCACAGAGAGAGAAATTAAGAGTAGCAGGAGTCAGGGCCTGGAAACCCTCCCCTTCTGTTGTATTACTGATCTGTATTTCTTTCTGCACTCATGTCTTACTTTTCTCGCACAAATCCTTGGCTGCATGTAGTAACATTTGCTCCCTTTATCAATAGGTCCTTTCATAATACACCCATGTAAATCCAATGATACACATGCTTTCTCCATAAATACCACAAACAAGGCATTGTTTCTCAAGATGTTTCTCTCATTTTCTTCATAGTAAACTGCTGGTCATTTATCTGTTCTCACAATGTTCAATCCATTCAAGAATATATTTCTATATTCTCTTCAAAGTTCATAGATAATCTCTCTCTGAATATCTCCAATACTATCGTTTTCACTTTTTATCCCTTTAATGCAACCTTCTATTGTCTGTTCTATTCCATTCAATCTCTGAAGCATGATCCTTGCAGATACCATTCATATTTAGTACCTCTTTTCTTTTTCACTTACAATTTTGATTTCTTATTCCTCCAGTCAGTACCCTATCTCATATGTCCACTTTCTGAATATTATACACTTGTACCACACATATAAGCACTGCTTCCCCAAACGCATTCCACTTCTCTCACATTTCCGATGATTCATTTACTCTTCTTTGGCATCGGTGCACATTGACCTTATTTTCTTCATATACAAGAAACTACCATGTACAGTTGATCTATCACGTAACAATTGAAGTGTGCTAAATTTAACAGGTCTCCTTCTCCAAGATCTCCGATGTCTAATCGCAGGCGCCACATCGGGACGCGTGACAACCCAGAACCGTCTAAATGCCTTGGAGTGTTTGGTCTTAGTGTGTACACAACAGAGAGACAGCTGCATAGCATTTTTGACAAATTTGGACCTCTGGAGAAAGTTCAAGTTGTGCTTGATTCAAAGGTAAGTTTTTCTGTGATTTGAGTTGAGATTAGTAGATATTTTGGCCTTGGTTACCCATAGAAGTACTGCTGTAGTAGTAAGAGGATTAGTAAAGGGTAGATGTTTCCTCTTCATTGCCACTTATTTCTTACTGAATTTTTGTTTTTTATTGCATTTACAAATAGCTTTCTTAATAGTATGTAGAATCCACCTTATTGTTGTTTCCCATTCCTATATATTTTTTTGCTCCTCCCTTAATGTATTGATTACTAAAGTATTTTTGCTTTTGAGCTAAAGGTTAAAGTGAGCTGTTCTTTACAATTTTTATTTTCATATGCTTGTCAGTTGATAATATAAAGGAAGGACTTGGAAAGTACTAGTTACTTTGGTGAAACAGTCCATTTATAGTCCTTATGCCGAAATCCTTCAGTTTGCTAAATTTAAAGCCAGCCCAATATCTGATATGTCCCCATTACCTAAAATTAAAACTCAAAGCAATTTCTGAAGAAATTAACATCTAGTCCTGGCCAAATATTTAAGAAATGGTCTGACAGAGAGTTGTGAATCAAGTATAAATGAAGCCCTGAATTGTGGACGTGGCTGCCCCAAAGAGCATTGATTGCACAGAATTTTCCAAGATGTTTGAAATTTGACTAAAACTTTTTTCCTTTCAAGAAATAATTAGAGCGTATGATTGTTTATAGGATTATGTAGGGAACATATTGCACTAATTTCCTTTTATTTACCATTTGGGAAGTTGCAAAATTTATTTTCCTGATTTTCTTAGATAAGCTGTTCTCCCTTTCCCCTTAGCTGGGGACAGCTTAGGGGTATTTGTCTTTAGGTAGGCAGGTTGCTGTCATATATTGGCATGGAACAGAATGTTCTTATGCATAAAGGGGAGATTAAGTTTGAAATAGGAAATTGAATTCAATGAACACATTGAAGAAGGGTGTAATTGCTAAGTTAGAACATGTATAGAGGATGAAAATTGTTTCCATTCCTGTAGTCACAAGACAGAAATGTTCAGAAAGCTTAAAATAATCAACTCTGCTGGTATTTGCTGAATTGTAAATATGAATGTTGTGCTGTTTACTTAAGATTTTAATGCAATGTATGGCAACAAAAGTATTTGTATGATGAATTTAAGGAGAGATTTTTATGTGGAATTTATGGATCTGGAGAAAGTGTATGATAAGGTTGGCAGAGTTGCCTTGTAGAATTTGCCTCATTTACTTGGTATGTAAAGAAAGCAACTAGATCCACTGAGTTTTGCTGCAATAACAGGGCATGTATGGGAGTAGCAAGGGAAGAGGATGAGTGGCTCCAAATAAAGATGCGTCTTTCTCAAGGGTATTTGATATCGCTGTGGCTGATTTATCTTTAATGTTAAGGGAGGTAAATGCATAGGTATTGGAGGGAGAGGGATATGTCTACAGTATGCTGGGGAATGGAGGGCTCTGCTTGGGAGGCAGTTCATTTATTTGTTTGCAGATAATATGGCCCTGTTGGCAGACTTCAGTGAGAAATTGCTGAAGCTGGTGTCTAAGCTTGGAAGACTGTGAGAAAGGAGGGAGTTGAGTTTTTGTGAGTGAAAATAAGGTAATAAGGTTTAACAAGGAGTGAGACAGGTTGGTTTTAGTGTGTTTAAATGGGGAGACCCCCAGAGGAAGTGGAGTGAAGATGGCAGTGAATGCAACTATAAGTTAAAGAGGATACAGGTTGGGTGATTGGGCAAAGGTCCCAAGTACATCGAGTAGTTTGTTAGCGCAAAGATGGATATGTTTGATGGTATATTAGTCCTAGTGATACTGGATGGGTGTGACTTTTGAGGCCTTGACTTCTAAAGAGTGGAAGAGGGTGGATGTGTCAAAAATGAACTGCTTGATGACAGTATTTGATATGAGGGTTGATTGGGAATGGATTGATGGTGAAAGAGATCGTTGTAGTAAATGGATTGATTGAGAGAGTTGAAGAGGGTGTGCTGAAGTGGTTTGAACATATGGAGAGAATGAGTTAAGGAATACTGAGAGAGTAATGGTATTGATGTCATAAATGGAGGGAACAAGGGGGACAGGGAAATGAAAATGATGGAAGGATAGAGTGAATGAGACTGAGTTATCAGGACCTGAATATGTTGGTGGGTGAGGGTCATGCATGGGGTAGAGAGCATTTGAGCATTATTGTAGATGGAGCAACATGATGTCATTGGGCTGAATCAGGGCATGTAAAGTAGTTGGTAAGCTGTAGAGTGATTTTTGGGAATTGGCTTTGGATAGTGGGCTTCACTTTTGGTGCAACACTCATGACAGCTCTTAGAAAGTGGATTTTACCAAATTAGGTTTTTTTTCCTGTTCTTTGCCGAACCTCACTGTTGTGGGGAATGGCAAGCAAGTACAGAAAAAGATTGCATCATACATGTGTATGTATATATTTATTTATTTTTTATTTTAATTTGTCGCTGTCTCCCGCGTTTGCGAGGTGGCGCAAGGAAACAGACGAAAGAATGGCCCAACCCACCCACATACACATGTATATACATACACGTCCACACA
>JAUUDZ010195018.1:0-17908 GCA_032361705.1 Panulirus versicolor | reverse complement strand
TATAGCGCTGTGAATTCATCATCATTACGAGTAAACCCTTCTTTTTACGTGAGTCATTTCTTTGCTTTCATCTCTGCCTGGTAAAAGTTTCAATTTTGCTCGTAGGTGATGGGCTAAGGCAACTGCTCTGTTATTGCTGCTAAGACATTTAGAAATGGGAGAACTGAGTTTCTTTTATTCATGAAATATATTTATTGTTTGATTATACTTTTAAGAAGGGGAAAACTTCTTGCTCATTAGTTGCAAAACATTTAATTTTTTCAGGGGAATTCAGTTGAAATACCATACTCTAACATGCAAGCTGCTACAGCTTTTAATTGTTTTTTTATGTTTAAAGAGTTTGCCTCACACAACAAGTCAAGCATTGATGCTTAAAGCATAATTTTATTGAGATTAGACACATACAGTACTTTGAACTGCCATGACCTGTGGGTGAAAATGCTTGCAGTGTTAGTATTTGAGCAAAGAATTCAAGATTTCAAACCATTTTGTAACACCTAAATTGAATGAGATACACTGACATGAAACTATGTCAAATATACTGACCACATAGTAGACCAAGTGGCCATTTATGAATACTTAAAAAGACTGTTGAGAAGCAAAAGAAGTAAGTTTGGTAATGTGTAGCTTTTAAATCGCATAGCCTGTTGGTTGAAAACTAGGACTGTTGTTTATGTAATGGGATTTTGTTCCTTGAATTAGTATGTTATGTATAAACCATTCATTGTTACTCATTTATATTGCTTGTTAGTGTCTTTCATTGTTATGCTTAATGAGAATCATGAAAATTTCATTCTCTTAGATATTATGTGTATATTTATGGACAAAATTCAAACAGATTTTCCTCCTTTGTTTTTTAATACATGAATTAGTGGTATAAAATAATCAGAGAATGGAAAATAATTGAGACTATAAAGCAGTCATGGCTGAGCTACATTACTTCCAGTTATATTTTTCTTAATATTATATATCGTATATAGAAAAGTAAATATGGTGTCTTGATTATAGTTGTTTGTTACATATATTGCAGATGTTCTGTTCAGATAATACATATATAAATGTTTTGTTTAGATCCTTATTAATTTTCAAAATTTTCATTACAGATATATTACATAGGGAATGAATCGAGAAAAAACTGTTTAGAAAGAATTATTTCTCACCTTTGCATTCGGTATTTGAATATGATAAAAGATTCACATAAATATCAGCATGAGTCAGGTTGTCCAGCTTCTTTCTGCAGGATGCACTCATTCTTATCATTTTTTTGTTTTGTTATCCATTTACATATTTAGCTGCATCTAGTTGAATTTTATTTCATTTGCAGTATGTTGAAACCATTTCTGAATATTTTGTCCATTATTCTGTATTTGTTTCATGTTAACATTATTGCAATTTTTCACACACCTACCTTCTGTGTTTATATTGTGTATCAGTTTATCCCCATGATTTTTTGACCACATAAGGTTTCACTTGTTTACATTGTTTCATAGTCATTATCCTTTTGGATGTTGGCTTTCACAAGAGATAGCGGTGCAGCCAAAATGGTCATGTGGATGATTTAGAGATTAATTTCATATAGCACTGATATTTTTCATTTGTTAACCTGAAAGGTGTACAGCTTCTTTTGATTACTTAATTGAAATACAATAATGTGATTCATTCCCTCAGAGAATCGAGTGAAAAACAGTATATTGTTATATGATTAGAAAAGTAACTGATGTAAAATAAGAAAAAGGGCAGAAGTGAGTTAGTAAAATGAGTTTTGAACTCATGAAAAGTTAATTCTTCCCACAGATTAGGTGACTGATCTAAGGAAATACGGGAGTTCCACCCTTTCTGGTAATGATAGGCAAAAACAATGATGATGATAATTTGTTTTTTCATACTTGCTCACCAATTCCCACATTAGTAAAGTAGTGCAGGAACAGATGAAGAAAGGCCTTATTTACTCACATCCACTCTCTAGCTGTCATGTGTAATGCACATGTAATAATTATAATGATAATGCTTTTAATGATAATGATAATTTTTCCTGTAATACCTACATGCTGCCTTTTCCTGCCTTAGCACAGTAATGTTAGTGTCAGGAACAGAACACTAAGCCTTGCAGGATAAATCTTCACTTGGCTTCGATTCTTCTTTTAGGAAGCTAATATAGGATGAGAGGATTTTGAGCCTTCCACTCCTGCCCCTCTTAGTTGCCTTTTATTCCATGCAGGAGTTACAGGGGTTGTATGCTTTCTTCCCTGTCCCCAGGGATGATAATGAAAATAGTAATGATGATATATATATGATAATATTAATAGTAATGATAATGCTAATATTAATAATTTTGATGATATTAAGAATACTGATTATGATAATGATAATGTAATTATAATAAACACATTCATTGATACAGCAGTTGATACAATTTGCTATCTATATATTAGGCTTCCACAGTTATCTAATGCAATGATTACTTATGTAAGGATGAAGAAGAGCATTGGGAGTAAGAATTACTTAAGACAGTCATTCATATCATAAAAACAGGAAGAGTAATATAAGATAACATCCTTAAACCCGGGGAGTACATAGAATATGTGCTTTTGAGAATGTTTTTATTGTATCAATTGAAGTGGCTTGTGAGGATTGCAGAAATACTCACAGCATAGTTATATGATCATATTCTAAAAACTTTTTACAAAATATATATTACTGATTCAGTTTATTTATGTTGTTGGGTATTTTCCAGTTCTGTTACTTATTTTATATGATTTGATAAATGATTCCTTGTAAAAGAGGTGAAAGTAATGCCTGACATCCACATTTATGCAAAACAAAATAATTTTGTAAGTTTATGGCAACTCTGCAGGCATATGAAAGCTTTCCATTTTGTTATTTTTCTTATTTATTTGCATGCTCTTCATGCTGAGGGAAAAAACACATACACACACACATATGTGACATTTGGTCCATGGTACGTGCATGTAACCCTTTAGTGATGGGGCATGTAATGTTTTGCCTAGCATGCAAGTGCAAAGCACTGCCATAAATTTTTAATATAGTCTGATTTCATTTTTAATGCAAATGATGTTTCTTATCTGGTCTGTTGTTTAAGTTATCCTTCCTTATTTTATTCTGATTTCATTGTCTTTTCTATCATATATATAGATACAGAATTTCTAGTTATCTATATCGCACCTTATTCTCATCTCTGAAGGATATCATTTTTTAGAAGAAATCAGTTGGTTGGTCAAGATGTAGGTTACTCAAAGTAAACTGCTGTGGACAAACTTTTTGAAATCAGTTCCTGAAAGACATCACAAATATACATGATAATGAACCATATTAATTCCTTTTTTTTCAGTTTTCACTTGTGGATTGCCTGATTACCTGTACTTATACGAAAACTATTGTGTCTTCGCACATTGAGACCTCTGTATATGAGATGCAGCAGTATCAGTCAAATATCATTGATCACATTACTCTCTGCCTTTGCTTTTGTAGTGTATTGAATTATTTGAGTGTAATGTTAAGATTTGTTTGTAGTTTGTACCAGAATATTGAGATAGTTCGGATATCCTGTTCTATTCCTGTGTGAAGACAGGTATCTGTATGAAAGGTTAGCATTTGAATCTGCTTCTTGGGGTCTGCGTACTGCTAACTTAGATTCTGGTGCATGTGAGATCACGTTTAGAGGACAATAATGCTATAAGTTAATGAAGTAAGAATTTAAGCTAATCAAGTGATATACAGTAGGAGATGACTTATATAGAGCTTTGTTATTCATGTGAATATAACAGTATGTATTTTTAATAAGAAATTTTTATTTCCATTGCTATAAAGGAATATTTTACATTTAACTGTTGATCTTGCCCTTTGCTTTGAAACCTCACTAACTGTGAATGAGGTAGGCTTCAGCTTTAATGATTATGAGGTGTCACTTATTCATTATTGCCCCTCCAGGCTGAAAGCAGGAAGAGGTGTTATCTTAGGTCTGTGTGTGTATGTGTGCTGGCGTCTTTCTGTCCATCTTAATATGGAAGTCGTCATTGTATGCTATGCAGCACTGCTTGGCTGCCTCCCAAAGTGTTTGGGCAACTAGGTGCCTGCTATTTGTCATCCCAAACTGCTGTAGGGAACCATGGCTAACAGTGGACTGCATGTTTCTGATGCAGCTTGTTGTATTGCAGCTATTATATAGTGTTCCTGTGAAAATGTTTTATAACCTAAACTCATATATTGAAATGTGGAAGCACAATAAATATGATCCAATATCTTAATGTTTAAGTGCATTGTGTCTGTGATCCCTAGGTGACATTGCCTACAAAGTATTTGTGATGTAAGGGTTATGGTATAATGTGTGATGCTAGGGTGAAAGTGTAGTTATAGTATATGTGTGATGATTAGGTGACAGTGTAGAAAATCTTATGCCAACAATGTGTACTACTGTCGGGTGTCTTATTTTGGGTTGATGGTGCAATGTAGTACATGTTTTGGTTAGATGAAGGTTAAGGTATAGTTTGTGTGGTATCAGGATTAATGTTTTATGCCACTGTGTACAAGTACAGTGTTTGTAATTGTACAGATATAATTTGTGTATGATGTCAAGATGATAATGCTTGGATGATGGTACAGGTACATTGTCTGTGCTGATAGAACAAATGATACGATTGTAGTGTATCTGGTGCCAGGGTAATTATACATGTGCATTTTATGTGATGGCAGGGTGATGATATAGTTCTAATGTGTGTGGTGGCTTGGTGGTGATAAAGTTGTTGCGAGTTTGATGGCTGGGTGATGAAACACATGCATTTTGTGTAATGGCAGGATGATGATAAAATTGTTGTGTGTGTGATGGTACCTGTTCTTCTTGTGTGATGGCCTTATGATGATACAGCAGTTGTGAGTGAGATGGTTAGGGGATGGAGCAAGTGCATTTTGTGTGATGGCAGGATGATGCTAAAGTTGTACAGTGTGATGGCTAGGTGATAGAGCATGGGTGTCTTGCATAATGGCAGGATGATACATTTGCAGTAAGTGTGGTGGTAGTGTAATGGAACTTATGTGGCGTGTATGGTGCCATGGTGATGGTTCAGATGTAGGGTGTATAATGCCAGAGTGACTGTGAAGAATGTTGATGGCTGTAATCACTTAACCGTTTATGTATATTTCAAACCTAACTCTCGTTAAGAAGTAATTATATACTGCATATTATTAATGTGTATTGGCATTTGTTGTACCACCCCTTGTATATCAATATTTGATGAAATAATGTGAGTATGGTGTAATTAAATTACCATTTGAGAGGTCTCCTCTTTCAAAATTTTATAGGTGTATGGGATCTGAGCAAGAGATACAAGCAGGATACAGGTGGTAAATGTTTGTGTCAATGTACTGTTTATTCATTGGACATATAGGTTACAATCATGACTTACTATAAGCAAAGCTTATGTATTCTATAACATTGTATGTAGACTAAAGTTTAGAATGATTCCTTGCTTAATAGGTGAAATACTGTTCCTGCTTTTTGGTGTTTTTTAGCTAATCAGAAACCCAAATTCTCAGATCCTCTGAAAAACTTCCAGACATATTTTTTCAGTCATATATTGAGGTGATGGGGTATAAGATTAAGAAATGATAGAAGTAACAGATTAATGAGAAAATTGTGCAAAACTCTGTTAGAGTGAAAGTGAAAATAATCATCTCAAACCCTGTTATCATGTCCATAACAACATTCCAGTCTACTCATTTTCTCAGACTTGTCATCCCATCTTTACTGTAAACCACTCATCGGTCTATCATCATTGTTACAAATATAATCGCTGATTATTTGTTTGCTAAATTAGTGTCCAGGTTTACCATGCAAAGTATTATTTATATATTGATACTCGTACATGCTTTGTCTCAAAACTGAGTGGGTATGACCTTCATAGCAAGAAGAGATTTGTACTAGTGTTGGATCTAACAAAGGGTAGAATGTTACTAGCCTTCTAAAAGCATTGTAATAAAAAATAAAAGCATTATGGCATAGGCAAGTAGGTTTAAATAGAATTTTTGTGCTACACAGTTTACCATAGATAATACAAGCCCCATATAAAAGAATAATGTACTTCATAGATTTTCATCTTTAAATCAATTGATAGTCTATTGGTTTGTTGTGCAGTCTTAAAGATCCTCTTAACCATTTGTAAAAAAAAAAAACTATGAAAAGAGATAATCATTGAGTGTGTAGGCACTGGAGTTGCAACAAATGTATTCATGAATTTATAGATATATATAACAGTTGCAGGAAAAGGCAAACAGCTTGTTTGGAGATGTACAAGTGAAGCATGAGGAAAAAGAACTTTGGAAGGCCTCGCTTTAAATCCTGAAAACAGGTTACTGATGTAGTTTTATGCAAAGTAATTCTAAAATGCCTTATTTGATAAAGAAATCAGCTATACAGAAGGAATGAATAATAATATATGACACTTTTAAGGTAAAAAGGCTCAGAAATAAACTAATGGAAGTGATTACAGTTTAGACATCAAACCTCACAATAGTGAAGGGGTTTAGCCTAGTAATTCAGTGGAGACAACTACTGATATATGAATGAGGTCTTCCTTGTATGTCCATGGCCACCAAGCTCTTTCCCATATACAAAGCAGAGATCATTCAAGTTGATTGTAATCACTTCAGTTACTGAACACATCTCTCATCATTTACTGATTTTACCATTCATATCAGTAGCATTCCCTTAATGTTTTCCCATCATAGTTTTGGTTTCTCCTTGTGCCTTCACCACCTTGTCTTTCATTATACCTTGTGCTCCTTTTACATAACACCATAATACTTCATCATGGTATATGCCATTTTAAGGTTTCTGCACTTCATTTCATTGTAATTAACAATGAGGGAATTTTTATATGATTTATGAGAAAAAAAGATATGCTAACCTCACAGTCCGAGGATGCTGGATGCTTTATTCTTTGTCATCATACCAGCAAATCATTTGATTATTTTTTAAAGTAATCATCGAACATGTAATAGGCCCCAAAACTGGGTTAAAGAATGACCCCAGGCTTCCTTATGCATCTGCCATGACTTCTAGTAATCAGACTAGATCTGAAGTAAACACTATCGTATCTCTGTACTCCTCAGTGCTTCATTGATATTTTATTCAGAAAATAAAAGATCACGGTAGGTGAGATCTGCATAGAGTTGTGGCGTACGTATGATAGTGCTCTAGTTCTTGTTCCTCTGGAAGTGCATGGAGAAGAGGTTGTACATTAGGCAGAAAGATGTTGGATTTAGGTTTATCCACAGTAAACCATACATCAGCTATCAACTTGTAATTTCATACTTATTCTTCATGGCTCTATATTAACATTTTATTGAACAATTTCCATTAGTCTTCAGTTGGAGAAAAGGAGTGTTGGCTAGTCACCTTGTCTACCAGGTTACACAGTATAATATTAGCAATCTTTAGTGCTTCAAGCATAAAATGATGTTTGCTGAGCTTATAGTGTTTCAAGAAGGCTATGAATATTATTTTCATATACTAAGCATTTAAGCCATACATATAGGCTAATTGCATGGTGTGCTGCCCACATTGTCACTTCAAGTATGGGCCTTGTTAGATTTCACATTATATGAAAATATTATTTTACAAATTATCATCATCTGTCAGTTATGTCTTTCATATATTCAGTTTTGGTTTTACTTGAATTCATCTTCATCTATGTTTTGGGCTTACTATTGAAATCTCTCTTTGTAGCATATTTTGTGAATTTTAACAGAAATTTCATTACCACTTTTGCTACTCCTACATTTATGAGTGAAAACCACCCCAGCTCACATGTCCAGTGCAGAAAAGTATTGTTGATAAAGGAGACTTTTTTCTGAACTGTTCTTAGGAGTTAGCATAAGAAATGCACTCGGTGCATCATCCACTCCACTCTTTGTATTGAATTGATTTCTTAACTGCAAGTTGATTGACCACTTATTACTTGGGTGGTGAGAGGTATGAAACTTGTGCATTGGGACCTGAAAATCAATTTCTCATTGGCATATCCCAGGGGCCTTTTCCTCTTTGATTGGAGAATACTGAAGTTCTGTTGGTATGGCTTCCCTGGACTGTCGGGTGAGCAGTTTCTTAGCTCACATAATATCACAATGTTGAAATGTAACAAATATCTTCCTTAGAATTACTTGAATACATTTAAGGAGCCTGAACAATGTAGCATCAACTCCAAACACTTCAGAATATATTCTCCTTGTGTATCTTGTGCTGTATTTTCATATTGTATGCAAAACACTTTTTTGATATAGTAACACCTACTTTTCAGTACATTCATATTTCTTACGGTGTAATACAATTCCAGCCACTAATCAGTACAGTCAGATTTCCATCAATTGTATCGGTCACTTCTTTTTTCTTTCCCTGGCTTCTTTGAATATATCTTGACTTTTTCCCCTTTAAACAGCAATATGTTATCCTTGATTTTCATTACCTTTTATGCATCAGCTTTTTACAGTTTACTTCTTTAATTGATGGTTTTGCTTTACATTACATTAGTCAGTCATCATTCATAATATTTTTCAGTTTGAAATGATTGTGGAATCAATAAATGTAACTAATATCTAATTCCTAAACACATATGTTTACTTAGTAAAATGGCAGCTGCTTAGGCAGAGTTAAGTCTAGTACATCCAGGTTATTTCAATAAAACATACCATGAAAGTATCACTGTGCAGGCAAACAAGCAAGCACCCAAATTTTATCATGTAAATTTTGTTTTTCCCAATTGGAAGGCACATTTTAGGCCCATTTTATTTCAGATTGTAAAGTACATTTTTTTCATTTACATTTCTTATTTTTAGCCTTTTCTACTCATGGGTTAACATTTAGTTGTTATTGAGTTGGAGACTAAGTTTGCTTTGACTTCATTGGACTTAAATGCCCATGATTCAGAGCTTTCATTTGCACTGAGAATACAATTAAACTTAATTAGTGATGGCATTGGCACAAAATTAAGCCTCTCAAAGGTATGTATGAAAATTTTTTTCTAAAGCAAGACTGCATGATTCATTAAAATCTTGAGATACGTGATGTCTCCCACAATCTTTCAGATCACACTAAGCAAGCCTCATCTGTTGATTTTTGCTTCATCCTTTATAAGAACTCATCTACCTCATTTGTATTTACATGAAACTTGCCTGCATTTTGGTTAATGAATATCTGTTTTATACCAAATACTGCCTGCAACCTTTGATGTGTAGCTGTAAAGTGATTTTATCTTTCTGTAGAGGTTGATAATGTTGTATACCCAGTCAGCTATCAGTGGAAAGGAGAAACATTTAGGGCAATTCTCTTACCACTCCACTCATCCATTTTTTGAAGTATTCACAGTGCATTTTAGAATATTGTATGCTGTTTTCCTGTAGACTTTATTTGTTTATAAACATATATGGTACATGAAGATCACTAGCTCCTCAACACTTACTTTCATCTTTGTGTAATGCAAAAGCATAAGTGGAATCATAATTGAATTGACTAAATTTTGTGCATATTTGAGTGCCCAGTGTGGGAACTTATATTTTATGTTTAAGTAACAAGAGGAGATGCATGCGATAAGTAATGCATGACACTGTTTAGTGTACAAATGAATTTGTGCACTGTATAGGAGATGAGACATTATAAGATGTCGATCTCTTCTGGTGAAATAGTTGCAAGGTTGTATGTGGATAGTAAAATGCTAATTGTTTCTTTTATGCTTGTCCATATTTTCATGCTTTCTCATTTCTAGTTTCCTCCTTTTGTAGTGACCTTTGTTTATTTTTGGTTCAGACAGGTGATACATATTTCACCTGTCATATTCATGCCAGTTTGCAGAATCGTTTAGCAAATATTTTGAATCCTGCAGGGGGTTTCTGATGTTTGAAGGTGCATGGTCAGCAAATGAATTGTTGAGAAGATTCTCTATATGTGTTATGCTGCTTTGACTGCCGGAAAAAAAGTGTGTGATAGGATATGAAAAATAAAGAAGGGAGTGTGTTTCAGTAGAAAAATGGGGAATAAATGATGAGAGGGAGGGTGATGTCTGTCATGTATGGGGTTTAAACAGTGCACCAATGACTAGAAAAGAGCTGTAAATATTTGGGGAAAGATTCTGCTTGTGCCACCATGATCTGAATGTGGGGTAAAAAAAGCTCATGATGTAAAGAAATATTAAACATAATGAATGATGATGATTCACATAATTTTGATAGGCTAACCACACCACGCCTTCATATTTTAATATAAAGTCAGGACACTGGTTCTGGGACAACAGACTCATATTCACAATATTACTGTAGTTTTCACGCAGGTTCGGCAGTGTTACTTAATGAAATATGCTCAGAGCTTTACTATATAAAGTTTTAACATTTGCTTACCTTTTGTAACCTCAGAAGTTGCTACCCACAATCAATGGAGAGTGGCAAAAGACTGTTGGCATTTTAACTTTTATTAACCTTTTCACAAAACACTGCTTTAGAGTGAAATATACAGAATTTATTAAGATGAAGTGTGTGTAAAGATTCAACAAAACTAAGTGGAGACTCTTGCCAAGGCCATCTCCTTGATAGGAGTTCTGAGAGGGCATGGGCATCAGAGATATGCATACATAGATAGATAGAAAACAGCATGGTATGGGCTCTTCTCGGTATTTAGAAAGATATAAGATAAAATCAAACTTGGATGGGACTGAATTGTAGACAAAGGTAAAATTTTATATATTATTCACCAGGTATTATAGATATTCAGATACACCATGGTTATTTTATGTTTGAGAATTTTTGCATAGTTTTAAGTTGTCCTGTCCTTTACTTACTCGAGATATTACTGAGAATACCAAAGGTTTTCTAAAATCAGTGAATTTTATTAAGCTGCCACATACAGTCAGAGTCAGGGATTAATATTTTTACTTCTCCCATCCCCATATCACCATTGATTAACTTCATTTTTAGCTCAACTAGTGATGATATTTTATTTTAATAATTACCCCAGAAAAAATTTTTGGAACAGAGTCCTGGTTTTACCAGGGCCTCTCTGGAAAGACACCTGCAGCCCAAGGCTGCACTGTTTCCAGTAGCATGGAAATGTAGACTCCTTGCCTTAGTGTGAGGATTTTTTTGGTAAGACTGTACTCCCAGTGATACAGCCTTGCCAAAGGTGACTTTTAACTTATTGTGTAATCTCATGCAAGTGGAGTCCCGTAACATCCCTGGTGATTATTTATATATTTTTACGTATAATTCCCCCTTTGAATCCTGGTGTTATCCAGGACCTTTCTAAAGCTGCACTACTTTCAGCAGGAAGGAAATGAAGATTCCTTTGGAGTGGGAATTTCTTTAATGAAACTGTACTCCCAATAATACGGCCTCATCAAAGGTGCCTTTTCACTCATGGTGTAACCTTGAGCGGAGGGAGTCCAGTAACACCTTGTAATTTTTTCTTTCATACACGTTCGCTATTTACCACATGAACAAGGTAGCGTCCAGAGCGGATGACTAAGCCTAAAAGTACAGGCCCAGTCAGGAAGACTTAGACTCCATGTATTTTTCAGCCCATTACAAAATTTTTGACCCCACATAAAGATTACAGACTCCTGAGATGTAAAAGTTTATAAGTATACAAGATTTATTGTGGTAAAGTTAGGAGACTTCCCTGTTTATACCATTACCATGCAATATTTCACTTCAAACACAAAATTGCAGTGTAGTCCTGGAGGTTATATGCAAATAATCCCATATTTAGTCTGGAATCACTGGTGATACAGAAATGTTATATTTGTGTGCTTTGATAGCAGCTCCATGAATGGAACAACACAACCAGTAATTTAATTTTTCTTATATAAAGTGATTTTCTTATAATTACTTACAGGCACTTGATTTTTTGGTATCTAATTGTACTGAGAAGATACAATATTCAGGAAGAAGTATGGTTGTTATGCTTTGTTTTTAAAGTTAGGTTATATACAACAGCAGTTAATTTGATGTATTACACTGTTGTTGCTACTGTGTGCTCGATAAACATAAATTTTGTATGACCACATAAAATATTTTTCATCATTTACCTGCATTGCAAACTCAACTTAAAAGTGGTTGTGTTGGTGACTCCCCTTGTATAAATGAAACTTTACTGTTATTTTAGGAAGATTTCTGATATGAGGTCACTAAAGTTAACAACTTATAAACACCATGGTTGTAATTCCAAAAATGTTTTATATTTATAAATATGAGAATTAGTCCATGAAACACTGACTTCAGGACAAAACCTTTTTAACTCATCATGGTGTGTAAAAACCTTTTCTTAATATATTATAGTTTCCAAATATTGTTATTATTTATGATAATTATATGGCTAATTCAGACAGTGGTGACATTGATAAAAGGCACAATGTATTATGTCAGCATCAGAAAACCTGTTGGGATAATGTGATATGAAGTTAGTAAAAAATTTTTTCTGTACTGAAGGCACATTAGGTTTAATTATTATATGTTATAAAAATCCATAGGAATATTCTAAGAAAATGGAGACTGCATTGTGACACAGTCTAAGCCTGCTTGTTAGGATGAAAATATATTACAATATTATTATTGTAGTCAGTTTTGATGTGGTTTACTTCCATCATGAACGTATTTTGTTGGTCTGTAAAGTATTCTTTGATCCATACCTGTATGTTTTTAATTTTTTTGTACAGTTTATGATAAAATGGCTGAGGCATGTGGGTCTTTTTGTTGAAATAAAAATTTGTGAACGTTCTTTTAGCCTAAATAGTCCCTTTTCTCATTTTTCAGTGCAGATGTAATGTTATGTTGATATTTTACAAGAAGTCCTACAATTGAGCAAACTACAATGCAAAGGTATGTGTAGATTGATTAGAAAGTGACACCTGTAGATCATAGAATTATTACTAGTCAGATACAAGCACTGGTGTTACAGTTACCCGAAACCTCAAAGTAAGTAATGTTTATAGCTTAAGTGTTATACAGTTTGCTAACCATACTTCATCTAAGTACAAAAACAGATTTAGTCTTATGAATATAATGTTATTTTTGTATTGACACATTTTTTCTCACTTCATCTTTCAAAATAGTAACCTTTAATCACTGAACTCTTTTCATTTAATTTCAGTCTACACTCTGACAATCCTTCCACCAATACAGTATTACCAACCTTCACATATCTCTGTCTGTGGTACAGTATAACCAGACTCCACCAACAAGTGGTTACACTGTTAGTGAAAAGTCACCTCTGGTTGGGCAATATGGTTTTCAATGGATGAACTGGAGTACATTCTCACCGAGGTATTATTTGCAGTCTTTTATATACACCTAAATGTCTCTCCCATCTTAACAAGTAAATATCAAAAATAAACGAATGATAGTCATACTATCACATCCACACTCATCCATATAATGTTCCAAAACCATCATTGAAGGCATCCATGTGGGGCAGGGTACCACCAGGAATGGATGAAGTTAAGCAAGTATGAATATGTACATGTGTGTGTATGTATATGTCTGTGTTTACATATGTATATGTGTATATAGATATGTATGTCTATGTATATGTGCGTGTATGGATGTTTATGTATTTTTTATGTGTACACGAGTGGATGGGCTATTCTTCATCTTTCCTGGCACTACCTCGCTGACGCTGGAAACGGTGATTAAGTATAATAAAATGAAGATAAAAATTTGCTGTTATGGTATTTGAAGATCTTATTATTGCCAGGGCTAGTTATAAACAAATATAAATTCTTAAATTTTACTAGATTGCTCCTTTCCAGAGATGTTAATACAAAATCTCAGTTACATTTCATATTCTGGTGCAATGTTTGAGTTTCTATTTATTACTGAAATCTCCAATATTGTTTATAATGTACAATAAATCAAGAAGTAAGAAGTGCTTACCAGAACGTTTATACAATGCACACTTGTAGTCCCAATAGAATTACAAATAACATATCTTGTATTAAATATTTTAATCACTTGCAAATATATGTTTTAAGGGTAGTAATACATTGGCCTCAGACATGTATGGAAGCACTACTGCGAAGAAATGTTCTCTGTTCTTCTTTTCTTTGAACATAGTCACAGTAAAGTCCACCGGGTAGTTTTGGTAATTCTCAAACCCAAGATTGTCCTTTAATAATTAATGTTCTTATTTTTCACTTTATTATTTACCAATACTTCCTTTTTTGTAACTTTTCCATTTATTCTACTTGAGCTTTTCTCATTATATAGAATTCAAAATTCTTCATTAAATATTCAAATAGATTTACTAAGTTTGACACTTGAAGGTGTAGAAAGGTTGGAAGTATAAATGTTTGGGAAGATTCTGCACATACCATTTTGCTTTGAATGTGAGAGGATGTAGTATAATACAAAAACTGAACTTATACCAGTAATTAGGGTGGTGGTAATGTTTTCTCCTTTAGGCAACATGGTGGAACATTATCTTCCCAAATAAATGACCTCAGAATCAGCCACTTTACAAATTAGCACCTAGAGATCTCCCAAGAACTTGTCTTAATACAGTGTAAAACTACATGACTTACTTTTTTGAATAATTTCCAAATATTTGGGTAGGTCTTTTAATATACATCTGATTTCTTTTGCTTCATTCTATATTGTCTTGGTATCAAATAATACGTCTGTCTAGCTTTTATGTGAACAAGGTCAAAAGGAATGATAGCTGAAAGTTCAAGGTAAGTTCTTTGAGTTATCTTTGACCATTATGTTTAAGATTAGTGAACTACAGCATCACACAGTATTAAAAAATATTACTGTATTGAATCATTAATATGCATAACCAGTCTTATGATCCTAAAGTTTTGAATTGTGTAAGTGATTTGGATACAGCACAGCATGTGAAAGGAACCTTAAAATTTCCAGAAGCAGCCTTTAATTATTATTTACTAATTTAAATACATACATTAAATTTCTTGTTTAGATTCTAAAACTATGGTAGCCATACATCTCCTCATTTAAAAGTAATTATAACTTTCTGCAATATTTGAAGATATGGGAAAAGTAAACCATAGAGTTTTCAATGTCTAAAACAGATTTGAAAAGTAATTCTGGTAGAAGAAAACTAATTGCTGTAATGTGATAATGGACAATGTAAACTCTGGAAACTTGTTCCTTACCATCTTAGTTGTAGCCCAGCTAAACAATAATCATTAAAAGACCCAATGAAGAATTAGTTACGACATCTGTCAAACATACATGTAACCTGATCACAATAGATCAAACATCCTGGTTGTTTGCATGACTAATACACTCAGATTCTTTGTTGCTCAGACACACAGATGAGGTGGCACAGTGACAGAGACACACATTAATGCATTTTACTATGATTTTGTGTTAAGTAAACTAAAATAGACCCAAAATTTACATTAACATGGGCTGCATTGCATTATTGCAATCCCAACTAAACAAAAATCTAGTCTGTTCTCAAGTTTTCAACCTGCTGAGGAAACCTGCATCTGCCTCCAACTCTTTCAAGAGGACCTGAGATAACTTTACTT
Source organism: Panulirus versicolor (assembly GCA_032361705.1). Taxonomy (NCBI): domain Eukaryota; kingdom Metazoa; phylum Arthropoda; class Malacostraca; order Decapoda; family Palinuridae; genus Panulirus; species Panulirus versicolor. The sequence goes on along the minus strand of JAUUDZ010195018.1, from coordinate 2,363 downwards.
GGAAGAAAGGTCAAAATCCTGAACGGAAGTGTTGATGGTATTAGCTATAAATGCCCGCATTGTGTTAAAGTGCTTCACTTACCATCAAAGCTAACATGGCCAAGATCTGCGAAGCATAGCCCACACCAGTGCTCTGATAAAGTAATGTACATAATGTTTTTATAGTTGAATATGGTTACTGAGCATTTTTGTGTATTTTTTGGCTTCTGGTACCTTACCATTTTTAACATTTGAACATATCTCTCCATGTTATTGAACCTTTCAGTGGTGTCTATCTCCTGTTAACACATGACTCTGCTTATGGCTATCCTTCATCTTGTGTTCTTTCACAACATGGAAATCACTTTTGTGTTTGATACTTGGTTATAGATGCTCTGTAGCATACATAACTTATGTCCATCTGGGCCTAAGCCTTAATAACATAGTGCAAAGCTTTACTATTTCACACTCTAATATAAAAGTGTTATAGAATGTCAAAATAAACACCAAATTCTTAATATTTTTTTTTATGGCGACTAATGCTACAGAATTCATTACAATTTCAATTTTGCTCAAAAATTTATTTATCTAATCTACCTCCTAAAAGATATATCCTCCAACATATATTCTATAACATCACTACTAACCTTTCAAATACAGTAAATAAAGGAAGGATCTATCTTTCAATGTATCATATAAATTCGTACATTCATTTCTGCCATACACAATCCAAAACAATACGTGTATAATAAATACAATGGAGCATTCACACCAACAGCCACCTTGTTAACAGAGTACCAAAAGAGATTATATCCCCTTCAAGTATTGTGTATGATTGCATAGCATGTAACGCACCCAAATATAAGAACTAAATTACATCACCAGTAACCACAAAGGGTATCAATGTTAATCTTGATAATCAATACTTTTTTATTGCTTTCCTGATAAGAGCCAGTCTCTGCTTGTGTGCCTCTGTTGTGGGTGCTCTCTTATATGGACGTAATTCATCAGTGCCAAAGCCTGGCAACCACATATGCCAATTGCGTTCTGTAAAGAAAAGATATGTTACCAAAAAGTTTTCATATAGCAATCATTTGCCCATGTCTATTTACTCAGAAAATCAAATGCAAATTATTCAGCCTTAAAAGACTAATAATGGAAAACTTATTTGCTATTTCCAAGAGTGTTAACATTTTTTCTTACCTGGTAGCCTTCCCACTACATGAAATGTTCCAGAAACACTTGCTTAAGAATTAATTGAATTACACCAGAGGTACCATAACACTTGCTAAAGAATTCCACAAGTTTAGGTATAACATAAAAAGATATTTCCACCTATGTTTAAATATATATTCCCCTTACCTAAATACATTTGCACATCCTTGACATCCAGAGATCGAGCTCCCCTGTGCTTTGCCAGACGACATGCTGCATTAACAGTAGACTCAATGAAATCATCAGCAATGGACAAAAGCATTTCTTCCACTTCTTCTTCTAACTGTTCGTTGGGATCAACTTCCCTGACAAGTTCAGTTATTCTCTGTTTGTTGAGAACCTGCAAAAGAATAATGAGAAATAATATTAAAAAAGAACTGAAGAATGGCAAACAACTAATTGCTATATCTCTTTCCAAGAGGTGACATACTTCCAAGTATGAATGAATGAACTAATTCAATTCCTTAGAATTGGACACTGGTGCAATGGTGCACACAAGGTGCACTTATTGACAAATGTTATCGTGACTGTAATACTCTCAATTAAATCTGGATTCTTTAATTGGAATATACAACTTAAGAGTTGTTACAATGTCCCCGTAACATCCTTTCAGTGCTCCTGTCCTCCAGCGAGGTACGCATAAGAGGGTACTACCATCAAAGCAATGTGCTTTCCTGCCACAATCTGAATTCTGTGCTCATACTGTAGGCTCTGTTGGCTGGCCTCAGATGACAAACGCACCCCCTCATTATATGAGGGTTAATAGGAACACCCAAGATTTGAATCATACCGGTGCTGTTGTATCTGCTGTGGCATTGTTGGATGTGGTGGGAGCTGGAACTGCTTGGTTGGGACCTGCTGGTTTCACTTGTGTGGTTGTTGCTGCAGTGACCATACTTGGCTGAGCCACCTGACTGTTTAAAGTCTGAATCTGCTGTCCTTGTACCACTTGCTGAACACCAGTCACAGTTTGTGCATTGACAACCTGGAACAAAATGTCCATGGTAAGTCACATACCAAAATTACTTCAGTTACTTTCTCTAGAGCTTATATACACAACCAGATAGAAGACTTTAACATTTAAAAGTAACCACTGTCAATTTTTACTCACAGTCCCCCCCCAAAAAAAAATTCCCTAACAAACATCTTGGCTGCCTTAAAGAGAGCTG
>JAUUDZ010194909.1:0-13412 GCA_032361705.1 Panulirus versicolor | reverse complement strand
GGGTGGATTTCCACCCCCCCCCCCCCCAATATATATATATATATATATATATATATATATATATATATAACTTCTGGTTATCTTTTCCAATATTTTATAAACCAAACTCGTTAGAGACTGGTCAGTGATCTTTGCTTCATCTTTTCTTTCTTCCTCCTCCGTGTGCTTCTTCGTCTTCTTTGTCTATTCTCGTCTCTTCCCCCACACCATCCCCTCTCCTTCGGCCTCGAGGTCACGTCAATATTCTCACATACATACCACGGCTGTTCGCCCGTTCGAGGCAGGCTAATCTTGCATTCAGTCCAAGATATGCTCGCAGGGGTTCTTCACGTTTATGAATGATAATATGAATCGTACCGCTGTGCTCAAGGGTCGTACGCAAGGGTCGCACCGTCGTACTCAAGGGTCGTGCCGTCGTGCTCAAGGGATGAATGTTGTACCGTGAAGTTTTAATCGCTCGTTCTCAACATGATAGAATGGCATGACCCCCAAGAGGTGGTCACACGTTGTCGATCAACCCTGATCCCTTCGTAGCAATTAGCTGAGTAAGGACCTAAGTGATCCATACATCGTTGACATGTTATACTTGTAGATTTTCCATGTGATTAGGGTATGATCTCTTGGTGAAGTTACCGGTGGCGTTACTGTACCATCAGAATATTTGAAAGAAAACGCCGTTTATATAATTAACACTAATGACAGAAAGAAAACGCGCTGGAAATTACAATTATTGGGTACACTAAGGGAAAATGGAAATGTATTAAAGAAAACGTGTGATCATTTACCAGTAAGAGGGGAACTTAGGAAAATCGTATATACTTATGATGCTTTACAATAAGCAACACCATCGTCATACTTATAAAATACATTTTATCCTTTTGTTTTCCATCACTCGCCCAACACGTGTCATCAGGGATGTTTCTACTTAATGTGAAGTTTAGCCAAATTTAAGACGATAAATCCTGTAAGTTTTGTGAATATGTTTTGTCATCATAGACCTTAGAAAACATTTTGTTTATTATTTTCTATGACAGGCTTAATTGGAGGCTCTATAACACGTCTGGCTGTCTTTGTACTTGAATCACGTTTGGTTAGCCATTGAATAGTATATTTACGTTGTGTGCAATGAATAACTCGCTATGTCCTCATCCATGTCCTTGAAAACTTGTTCGAACAGATGCCAAAAAACAGTTTGTCAGTTTTACTCCTCTGATGTGGGACTCTAGTGGCAGATTAGGGGACAGTCTAGGGGAGGACGACAAAGATGGTGCCACCAAGGAAGAGAGAAGAGAAACGGGTGATCTGATCACAACCCGTAAGTTTTTAAACCAGTTTGATGACGGAAGATGCAGGAAAAGAACAACCAGAGGGTATGAAATTAAATTGACCCAAAATTTTTTTTAAAAAACAACTTTAGCAATTCTTCTAATAAGAGTTGTCGATAAATGGAATAAACTGAAAGGCAAAGCTGCGAATGCGAGTAAGATACAGAAATTTATATAGTTGTGTGATGCTATAGAAAGTCCAAGAGGCTGGGCCCTACGATAGGATCCCCCTACACACACACACACACACACACACACACACACACTCAAACATACACAGAACAACGCGGCATGGTTCATTGCAGTTAAGAATAAGGTCCAACTTTACTATAACATGATATAGACAAGTGCAAATGGAATATCATAAAAAAATCATGAACCACACAACTCAGCGGGAACAAATATTCACAGAGGGCAAACAGACTTAGATCACAGCCAAAGTTTTAACAAGCATCTCACCCAATTTTCTCTTCTAAGACGATGATAAAATGGAGATTAAACTCTGCTCATCTAGTCAACAGTGCAATGACTGATCGTTTAAATTAGTAGCAAATAAGAGAACAACAGCCTCCGCCGCCCTGGTAAGCCTTTCCACAATAGTGCCCTCAGTGGTGCGAAATAGATTTTGAAATCACAGTATACCTCGCGTGGCATGAGAGAGAGAGAGAGAGAGAGAGAGAGAGAGAGAGAGAGAGAGAGAGAGAGACTTGGTGGTGTGGAAAACGTCGAGCGAGTAACGACGAGCTGAGAGCGAGCCACGGTTAAAGAGGCGAGCGAATCAATGTCAGGGAAGCGCCGCTCAGTCGTAGCCAGCATGTCCTGCAACGCACACCTGTTCCTCCTCTGCATCCTGGGTCAGTAGTCCTCTAGGGTTAGTTCTGTCAACATTTCAGCGTTTAAAAAACGCACTAACTGCATATTTTTGTGTCTTATGTTTTAAAGACAAATCGTTTGGCTCTGAACATGTAGCTCGTGTGAGAGATAAAGATTAAAGAAAACATTAAGTGTATCACTTAAATTTGTGTATTAAATGTAGTTTCGTATGAGGATAAGCAGCACCCAATGTCTGCTGAAATGATTTATAGACTTTGTCAGAAATACATCAGAAAAGACTTGCTTCAAGATGACCGTGACCAGATAAGCGGAGAAAATAGCGATGTATATTGACCATTTCCTGGTATTCCACTTTCAACGCCGCAAAGATAAAAAGATAAGACAGCAAATTGAGTAAGAAAAAGGTGAATTCAGCATTTTGACAGTATTAGAGTAGTTGTTTGCAGTGAGATACACGAAGATCAGGTACATGTACGAGAAAATTCTGAAGTCCATGCAATAACATTTTGAGGATAAAGATTGGACTCACGAGTGTAGTGGATTGATAACAGAATCCTTGAAGCAACGTACATAAATATAGTATATACATATTTACAAACACATACATACTGAAACAATGCGTGTTCGGCACTGTTTACTTGGTATGTTTTAGATAGATTCACATGAGGAAGAGTGAAAAATGTTGTCGGCTAGACAATGTTAAAGATGATAATGACTGACACACTGTCATGGTTGGCGTCGAGGGCATGGCTAAGAAGCGGCTAGGTTTGTTGATGTGTTGCTCGGGGCGGCGCAGCGGCCCACCGGCAGGCTCGGTGTCATGTTATCCTTTCCGGTTTATTACAGCTCCTGTGCAAAATATACTCTCTCTTCCCGGATCCCATTCCCGGAAGAAATGTAGGATGTCACTGGGAGTTCGGCACCCCTCAGAGATTCGTAACATTACTCCAGCGTTTTGGTAGACGAGCTATAGTTAATCTACAAAGGAGGGCATAGGCCAAAACCTTGGATCACCTTTAATGTTCAAAACTGTACCCAGTAATTTCGACGGCTGATGAGAGAGGATTACCATTATACACCTGTTTATGGTAGGTTAGTGTGGATTGATATAGGTTACTTTATGTTAGGTTGAGTCAGGTTAGCGGGAACTACGTTAGGCTATTTCAGAATTCCAAGGTTGCCAGAAGGTGCTAAAATCCGTGTAGGGGAATGCCGTAACGTACGGCATGTTGTATTCCGTGTGACACTGGAAGCCCAGTCTCCAGCTGAGTGCACGCGATCCCGCGTTGCACCACCGCTCGTCCTTTCTTCCTAAAATGTCGTTGACTAACTACATTCGAGCATAAGACTGCGAACATCGTTGAGAGTTACGTTACTATTTGATTTAAGAGGAAAAGGTCCGGTGTCAGCTAATGCATTTCTCATCTACGTCGCTTGCCATACACTTTTGAAAATTCGTGTAAGAAGAACCATACGTTGTTAGTACAGACTTCTCCCCCTGATTGGGAAATATCCAGAACAAAGCTCTGTTGTTGATCCTGCGATCACTCAGGTTAGTAGCGGGCGCAGCCGGCGAGATTATCTATCCACTCCAGCCCAAGTGATAATGTACAAGTTTTAGATATCTAATCTGTGAGCTCTCGAACACTTCCACTAGTTGGTCCACAAGGTTTATCAGACAATGTTCAAAGTTAAGATTCTTGTACCTTTACTTTTCACTTATCTGCGAGATAAAATCAATTAATGACTTTTGAAAGATTTACGTCTTTCGCACTAGAAGGTTGTTGACATCTTAAGTGGGTGATAGGGTCAGGTTTTTAACAGGATTTGATAAGTGAATCAGTGCAATTAAATGCGTAAAATCTTTGTTGATCATCGATCAACCCAACTGTACTGGCAGTTGGGTCTTGAGTGTGTGGATGCTTTATGTGTGTATCATACAAAAACAGAACACTACAAATAAGACAAATATATGATCTTCATTGAGTTTTATGGAATTATACATCATCTCTCGTCAGCGTTTCGCTGTAAGGTTCTGTTCAGCAGCAAGAGTTTTTGGAACAGAGCAGTCTTAACAGTGGCTGTCTTGTAGTGACGTAACTGCTCACATGACACTTCTATGCAAATTCTTGACGAAGTGCTACGGAAGTCTCGGTTTGATTTCTTCCTTTCAGGGGTGGCATGGGCAGGGTACGAACCTACGTGGTCTTCGCTGGACACGCGCCCACTGCCCGAGTGGTACGACGGCGCCAAAATTGGCATCTTCCTCCACTGGGGAGTGTTTTCCGTTCCCTCCTATGGCTCGGAGTGGTTCTGGGAGTACTGGCAAGGTATGAATTCATTTACGTTTACCATTAATCTGTTGCTGTAATTCATATGTAATGATTAAGTTTTTAAGTTAAGAAAAAGAGAATCTGGCTCAACCATTTAAGTACGAAAATGCAACCCTCACAGGATTTGAGATTCTTTGCAAACCTTCACAAGGGATACAATGATTTACTAGTTATTTCACTCGTGCTCTTTGGCTAGGTAAACAGTACTTTGATTACGTGGAGTTCATGAAGATGAACTATCCTCCGAACTTCACCTACCAAGACTTTGCAGCGCAATTCACGGCCGAGTTCTACAACCCCGAGGAATGGGCAAGTATTTTCAGTGCCTCGGGAGCTCGCTATGTCGTCCTCACCAGCAAACACCATGAAGGCTTCACGAACTGGCCTTCTCACTTCTCCTGGAACTGGAACAGCATGGACGTCGGGCCCAAGAGGGATTTGCTGGGTCAGTCATCCAGTATCGTACGAAGAATGTGCGGTTTTACATATCTGTAGAATATTGCTAAATACGCTAACAATTTGTCATTCCTTGCATTCTGTCTTTGATCCGGTTAGTGATGGTAACTGCTACGTACAACATACACTAAGCCATGTAGAAAAACCCCTTATACCTATTAGATATATACTCTATGCAGAACACAAGGAGCTAACGCTTCGAATTTCACCAGGTTTATTACTTATTAACTGCAAAACAAGTTTATGCCGCAAGTTTTGAATATTTGAATACATTGCATCAAACTACTTCACAAAGGACAAATAACCACTTATGTATGGGGAATCCGGTTATTATTACGTGAAGATGAGAAATCCGTATTTCTTTTAGAATCATAATATAAGACCTAGAGAACAGACAAGTGCTCAAAAAATTATCTTGCTGTCACGTATTAAGCAACATTACAAAATGCAGCTAAAATATCCCGCAGTTATTTTATGTAATGAAGACGAAGAAATTCAAGCACTTCTGTTTTGCAGGTGATTTAGCCAAGGCCGTCAGATCCAAGACTCCGCATATACACTTCGGCCTGTACCACTCTTTGTTTGAGTGGTTCAATCCCCTGTTCCTAGCTGACAAAGCCAACAACTTCACCACGAATGACTTCGTAGTCAGCAAGACCATGCCTGAGCTGTATGAGTTGGTAGGTAACTAACTGCTAAGTCTTCAGTCCTCCTCCCTGCTTTTCACAGAATAAGACGGTTGTGGCCTCTTCCAACGCAGTATCCCAAAAATGTGAAGGAACTGGTCTACATAGATGTTTAAGACAATTTACAGGTAAATGGGACTTCATTCTTTATAACTGCTATCACTAAGTCATTGAAAGCCGCTTGGTAGAGAAGCCAAGACAAAGATTGAACCAACACATCTTGTAAATGGAAAAATACTTAAACGTCAATGCAAATGTGTTGACGGATACTCTCTTTTTGGCGCTAGAGACTTCACAGAGCAAGAATTATATAGTTTACTTATAGACGTTTCATATTACTATTGAAAAAAACGAATGCCCAAGGATCCGTACAGCTTAACAAATTTCAAAATCCCCAGGTGAAGAACTACCAGCCGGAAGTAGTGTGGTCAGATGGTATGGCGGGTGCCTATGACTGGTACTGGAACTCTACGCTGTTCCTCGCCTGGCTGTTCAACGACTCCCCAGTCAAGGACACGGTCGTGGTTAACGACAGGTGGGGTCGGGACATCCCTTGTCATCATGGCTCCTTCTACACCTGCCATGACCGCTACAACCCTGGTATAATACAGTAATAACCTGTACTTTTCATGCATTCGCACATTTTCTGGCCATTTAGCAAAAGAGACTTTGTTGACTAATCTGCACATAATTCTGAATCAGCTAATGATACTCTAATTACCCCTTCTAACAGTATTTGCATATGAATTCCACCAGACGCGTAATCATAACATTGTGTCACCCATGTAGGAGTGCTGCAGCCACATAAGTGGGAGAACTGCATGACTCTGGACCGACGCTCTTGGGGCTACCGCCGTAACGCACCGCTCACCGATTACCTCACCATCCATAACGTTATATCTCAGCTGGCCCAGACCATTAGCTGCGGAGGTTTGTATACAAAAAAAAAAAGAAAAAAAACAATGAAATGGTAAATATACCCTGCTTAAGATAACAGATACATTGAACTGGTAGTACTCGTCTGATTTCGTTCATTCCCGAGTAGGCAACATTCTGATCAACGCGGGCCCAACGCACGATGGTCGTATCCCACCCATCATGGAGGAACGCTTGCGACAGCTCGGCTCCTGGCTGGACATCAACGGCGAGGCCGTATACGACTCGAAACCCTGGGCGCACCAGAACGACACTGTCACCCCTGGAGTATGGTGAGTCATAGTCTGAGAAATGCCAGGATATTGCCACTTGCAGCGGTCATTTCATGATACCACATTGAACGAGAGGAGAGTTACGTGGTCGAAGACGGAAAACATTCCTGTTTTAGGTATTGACTCAAAGGTCTAGGTTCATTGCCTCATACTAAAGGACGGCAGTCATATTCTCTTAATTGTTATGTCATGTACGTCTGAACCAGAAAAGGAAATGTATGATTAGCCAACTTTCATGAAACAAATTACTTTTTTTTTTTTTGTTTTTACTGCAGAGGACTGTCGTATGGAGACTCTTTTAGTCATTAGGTAGGGAATAATGTAGTCATCCGTGTGATAAATTTACTGATGAATTATTTGATGAGCATGTAATGATATGGTCAGTTCTCTGCTAAGGCAGGCAATGAATCATGTGACAAACCATTTGGTGAGATGTATGTTACAGATGATGACACATTGAACCATTTCATGAAATGTGTCATAGTTTAGGTGATGAATGATTCATGTTATGGCAGCCTAGCTTGTTATAATTTAGGTGATGGATGATTCATGTGATAGCAGCCTAGCTTTTCATAATTTAGATGATGGAATAATGTGATGGCAGCCTAGCAGGTGATGATGCATATGGTAACTGGAATGGGCACTGTTACCGGGCGTTTGAAACTTGTTCTGTGTTACGCTCATACTTCCCACAGGTTCACCAGTAATGGTGACCGAGTGTACGCCATCGTGTTGTCCTGGCCCAAGGGGGACCTTCTGACCTTGGGTTCGGTCATCCCAACCCCACAAACCCACCTGTCTATGCTGGGTTACCACAGTGATAACATCCCTCACAACCTTCAGGTAAGTTGATCATTAAGAGTCAAGTTTAGAATTCATTTGATGACAGATTTTGAAGAAGTAGGTTTTAATTGGCATCAGTAGGTAATGAATAGTTCGAGAAATTCGAATGTGCAGTAAGCTGAAGAATTACCAATATATTTCCTTGAATTTTGGAGGATAAAACCCAACATGCTACATTTCTCAGAGGTCATAGAATGCCTTTATTAGGTCTTTGTTGTGCTCCGTATTTACATTACTACGGCCACATAAGGTCCTCACACGTACAGTAACTAATTGTCGAGTATTTTCATTTCAGTTCAAGTTTGTGAAGAAGGGGATGCAAGTGGTGTTCCCGCCGATGTCGGACGTGACGAGCCAGTGGGTGTGGGTACTGGTCATGTCGGGAATCAAGCCAGCCACTGTAAAAACTCCTCCTCCAACAGTCATGTCATGGAATGATCCAGCTTAAACGCTATGTTTAATATCCCTGGTCAGTGAAGACAATATATGGATATATGATTAATAAAGTAGCACATAATATTATGTAGAAAACAAGTATGTTGTTGCATTTAATTGTCGTTTGCACCTTTGTAACAGGCCAGCAATCGTTGCAGCGCGTTTAAAATTTATATTTACCAAAATTATGTTTGTTTTCGTAATCAAAGGCAAATATTTCTTGTGTTACGTTACCGTGGACTTGGTTGAAGGAATAGTGTATCACAGTAACAAGCATTAATGAATTATAGAATTTTCTGTTAAAAACTTTTGATATAAGTTTTCCTTTACAAATGAGTCCTCATAATAGTGATTAACACCAATGATTTAATATTCCTCTATAGTTCATTTCAAATGGTTGGTTATTGAGGCTTTAGGGGCTATAAAGGTAAATGCCAGTGTTGTCATTGCCGCTTAGTTCTTTACGGCGTTATGAGCTACCAATGAATGATCTTGAACACCTTCAGGTACACAATCATTCTAGGAGCATAAACTTTCTTTCTGTATATATGTAGGTCTTGTCACATAATATTATATTAGTGTGATTTTATTACTGTACAAGTTGGGTTGGTACAACTGGGATGGTTATGTTGGTATGCCTGCGACCCCTCAATCAAAACACTAGTGTTGGTGAATTCAGTGAGGGGGTAAATAACCTGAAAAGTTATCAGTTGTGTTGTCAGCTGCGGGACAGCATATCTTTTCTCACCGATAGGCAGGTGAGGCCTGACATGTTCATGTGATGTTAGAAGTACACGAAAAATTAAGTGTATGACGTAGTGACGAGAGGTTGTGTGGGTGATCATTGGTGGAACTTCATCATGGTAGGATGTGTATTTTAGCCTAAGGTTTTTTGTTGTGTTGGTGGTGAAGCTTTGAACCCTGCTGTGTGAGAGGGAAATGATGGAATAATCAGTTGTTGGAGATAGGAGTGAGAGTGGTACTTTGTTGTTGCTATCGTCTGACGGTGCACGGGGACCGAGGGTGTTGGGCAGATAAGGGAGAGTGGTACTTTGTTATTGCGATCGTGACGGTGCACGGGAACCGAGGGTGTTGGGCAGACAAGGGAAACATAGCAAGGCCATTTTCGATAGATTTATTGAACTTTGGAGAAAAGTTAGAATCATTTGCATTACAACAAATATCTATTCCGGATTGTATTTTCAAAATTCATTTGGATATATATTCAGATCTTCGATGACATTATATTTATGGACGACTTTTCTATGTAGCATTGGTTTACATTTACTAAAGACACAGTCGGGTTGCAAATTCCTTTCTCCTTTCGTAACCTACAATCGAAAGTGGATTTAGCATCGGACGTAAAAGAGTTGCGGTTAGCTTACAAAACTAGGAAAAACAAGATGAAAGCCCCTCTAATCTGTACTTAAAATGCTGACTTTTGACTTCAATCCATTAGTATTTATAGTTTTATCACTATATTTTGGATTCCTTATTTATGTGGTGGCTTAGAGTAAATGAAGTAGGGACTGTTTTGACCAAGGAATATACATTAAAAACATTAAAAAGTTTGTGTCCTCAAAGGCGACATTTGGTATCTGTTATAGTTAGGAAGAGCAATGATGGAATGTCGCCACTGTCGTTGCTGTGACATAACATATCCTCCACATTGTTTAAAAATGTTTTATATATGCCCTAACTTTCACAATGTGTAGCTGTTGAATATTAGATAAGTGCACGAAGAAATTATCTTTTTGCATCTGCATACTGTAAAAGTGCGTGAAGTATAGGATTTGTTAAAATGGCAAATTTGAAATACCACTTTTAATTCTATAATGAAGATTACATTTAACATGAAAATTCCGTTATCACCATCATTGCACATCATCATTCAAAGATCCATAAAGAAGCTACATGCTTGACATTGATAAGTACTGTAATCATTTAGTCGTTAACATGGAAAACGACCACATACCTATTATGTACATACATATAGATGCGTTTGCCTGAAGAATATTTTATGATGAAAAATGTATTGTAAAATAATCTCTTAATCACTAATGTGCAAAGGAGTATTCGTTCAGGTAACACAAGTTGTTTCTGTTATTTTTGATGGAACTTACAGATAACATAGTCCTTCCTTTGGTGCTCAAAACATTATTTTTTACCTTAGCCGTTTTCTCTAAATAACACAAGCTCACTAATAGGTGATGTAGTAGTCGAATTTAGGCATCCTGGAATTAATGAAAAATGAGTGATAGTTAAGCTTCCTAGTTAGATTTTCCTTAATTTTCATCGTTTTCTTATGAAAGTCTTTGAACACAGTTTTTTAGATAATCAATGTAGGTCCACGGTGACTCGCCATATGTTAACATTAAATGGATCTTCACCAGAGGCGCGCGCACATACTGGAAACAATAAGAACCTCAGAAGCAAGGCACAGTTCATGCAATATTATACAAGTACCGATGTTCACCAAACAGGCAAACAGACGATACACCATTCAGAAAACGAATTCATAAACATTGATGAGTGTACATCAACATATACACAAGGTTGATCAAACGGCCAAACTTTTAGCACAGATCATACCAGCGCTAACACACACATAACAAAAAAAGGAAAACTGTTACACTACGACAGTTGTAGAGTTCTGCCGCCTTTGTGCTTCCATCGTCAATACTGCAACATTATTTACATTAAAAGCAGCATAATACCATACAAACAAACCACAGCCTCAACCCCGGACAATTTATCAACATTTCAGTTGTAGGACGTGCCATAGGAGGGACGTTGACAGTAGTAGATGGGGATAATATCGAGATCCGTGTTCCTCGCGGAGAACTTGAAGAGGTCGAGAGAACATGACAGGGCGGGGTATGACGTCGGGCAGGTAATGGGAAGGAACATCCAGCCAAGGTTAGAGAAGCGATTAGTACATAGTAATAAACACAACAATTACATTGTTAATTAGCTTTATATTTAGTCGTTGAAACATATTTAGATGCAAGACAATCGGTATTCATCCGAATGTGGAGCTTCGACTACACCAACACAGGATTCATTCTACATCAGTGTAGAGCTTCGACTACACCAACACACAAAGGATTCATTCCACATCGGTACGGAGTTTCGACTACTCTAACACACAGGATTCATTCCGCATCATTGTGGAGCTTCGACTACTCCAACAGACGGGATTCATTGCACATGTGTGGAGCTTCGACTATACTAACACACGATTTATTCCACATCAATGTGGAGCTTCGAAGACATCAACACACACAATCCAGTGGCAACATTGATTTTACAAGCTGTTTTATTATCATAGACCTTGAGTGAGGTCATTTCTTAGCTTTATCATTTGTATCGTATATGTGTTCAGCCCGATTTTGATCTGTTGTGGAAAATGTACATCTGTAAATAACATTTTAACCCTGGTAAGCAGGGTAATATTTTTGGCTAGTCTCCTATAACTTAACCCGGGCGATTGAGCGTGATGTCTGGACGTAAACTCTATTTGAATGATATTCACAAAACTTGCACAGTGATGTTTGATTATACAGAAACTACCACACAAGTCTACCAACGGTAATGAGTTATCCCTACGAATAGTAGTGTTTGCAATCATTGAAAACGCGTGGAGTCATGACGTCATTAAAATGTGGAGACTGGTAGGCAACACCACTGCGGAACCGCCTCTTAGTCGTGGTTGTCATGTCCTGTCGCGTGGTGCTGTTACTCTCCCTCCTCCTAGGTTAGTACCTTCTTGTATTAGTTTTTTTATCATTTGTTCGGTTAGATGAATTGGCAAGTGCCACAGACTGCATCTTTCGTCACGTAAGGCATGATTGCTGCGTTTGATGGCTCTCTCGTCATAAACATGGCCAAACCAGTCACCTTTTCTTTTCCACCTGTTTGTATTTGATAATTTTGTGTTTCCGCTGGGTGAGCGGATCAGCTGACCTCTTCGCTGTCACAGTGATCACAGAAGCAAATTTTGTAATATCAAAATGCGTTCTAAGGCGAAAATTGAGAAATTTCATTATATATATATATATATATATATAATAATAATAAGGTACTACTGGAGCAGGAAGTATATAATTTGGCCGACTTTGAAACCCCCTCGTATTTGAACTAGATAACATGAGAGAAGTGTCAGGTGGGTTGTGTTAAGAATTTTCACATCAAAAGAGTTGTTGACAATTCTGTCAATAAAATAATGATAACGACTGCAGGCCCGTATCCCAGAGGAAGGCGAGGGGTGGCGACACTTCCTCCGACAGAGGAGCGATTTTCGTCTAAATACAATTATGTTTTTAACAAGTAGAATACTCTCTTTCTGTTGACCTTTAACTTAAAGTGCAATGGAACTAGCATTCCAAAAGTGTCTGTAATATAAATGAAAAGGTTTTGGTTCATTTGCTTCTTACAACAATGGCAGGCCCATCAGTAGTCGATTAACATTTTGTTTGCCAAACATGTGGTTGCTATGTTTTCACCATTACAGCAGAGAAGATATGAATAGTTTGATCCATTTTGTTAATAGGAATGTGTATTCTATTAGTAAAAGATATAAATACTGTTTGATCCATTTTGTTAATACGAGTGTGTATTTTATCAATAACCCTTTTAAGTAATGAAATGTATCTTGGAAGTACAGGTGTGACTGAATTAATGGGCATTCTCTCTCTCTCTCGGCCATTAGTGTTCTTTGTTGACTTTATTACTTCATAATGCTGTATATGTTTTGTCTTTTACAGACCTTTGCTTGTAAATATAAGAATTGTGTCTGTATAAGGATCTTTCTAAACTGTAAATAGTCTCTCAGGTGAGTCTGATGAATGATACTCGCCAAACTTCTCTGACACAAATCCTGGAAATGGATCTGCAATGAAAAAATGTGTGGATGACATTGACCTCGAGTGGGCAAACAACCGTCCATGCCTACAAATGTCAAATATGCAGTTGTAAACAACTACAAACATAAAACTAAATAAAAAGTTTTGACAAATATTCAGTTATATAGATAATTACAAATATGCATTCATACGGTAGTTGTATTCTTTGTTTTTTGTAATTATAGGCATGAGAGCCTTATCACCATGTTATCTTTTAACATGGTGAGGGATACGTGATGCCATATTAGTTAGCTTCATATCCTTAACATATATCGGAGAATATGTCATCATTAACCAGTACAAGTGAATTTAGAAATCCTGGAAACAGTGACATATATTGCCAGCTAAACGATACTGTAAATGCTAAGTGATAACAGACACTCGTAGT
>JAUUDZ010194798.1:0-17913 GCA_032361705.1 Panulirus versicolor | reverse complement strand
AGTCAAAATAATTCTCTTTGGTTCACGTTTCTCCTCTAACTCCACCTTGGATGACAAACATTCTTTCATCCCCTGAGGCTTTTCTTACTAATTCTATGCCTCTTCCTGCAGTCTCTTTTTGAACTGTCCTGAAAGCACTTCTCTCTGTGGACACAGGTAAGGATTATGGTCCTGATGTCATCTATCCCCATATACCGAAAGAGTGTCCTCCTGAATTTGCACCTGTGCTTGCTCATTTGTTTCAGTCCTGTTTAAAAACCAGAACTTATTCCACTTTTATCTCTTCTTGGAAGCTTGTGTTGGTACATTCCATCCCTAAAAAGGATGACCTCCAACTATGGTCATTTTGATTTGGTATTTACCATTTTCAAAGTCTTTCCTTAAATACCTCCCGAGAGCTGGATGCTTGTGTGCCTCCACCTCTAGCTAGATCACACAGTACTCAGCAAACTGTTGTCACATAATTACTGTGTGGCTATTGGCAACTCAAGGATGGGCTGTTTTGATGGCTGTTTCTTTCCATACACACTGAAGCAATGAACCACTATGTTTTCAAATGTCTTTTCAAATAACTATGACCTGGCACATTTTGATTAGCCAGTTTTTTATTTCAAAAATTTCCAGATTTCCTTGTATCATCTTTTTCCCTTTTACCTTTCTATATTTCAGTTAAGGCTCAGCCTTAATGTGGACTTCATCCCATATCTGGAGCCTCCAATGGGGAGAGAAAAAGTAATTTACATAGATCAAGAAGTGTATTGGTCCCAGAACAGAACCCTTTGGCACTCCACTGATGTCCTTAAGCCATTTGGAGGAAGCTCCTCAGACATGCATCCTATGTTCCTTTCTTCACAAATAGTCTTTTATCCATCAAATGAGTCTCCCTCTTCTTAATGAGCCTTCCATGTGGTACATTGTCAATTCTTTCTGGTAGTCCAGATTTAAACATTTTAAACCTCTTCTTTAAGATAGTTTACTATTTTGTAGAATGTTAAGAAGTTTGTTCTACATCTGTCAGTCTGTCTGTCTATACTTATGAAGCCCATTCCCTCTAGAAACTCAATCAAGGGGATGGCCATGGCAAAAGGTCTTCCAAACTAGTGAACTGGAGCTACAAATGACCTTACCATAAATCCATGATGTCTCTCTTGCAGGTAATTTCTCCTATGTTGGTTTGTCATCCATTTGGTATGTGTGTGTGTGTGTGTGTGTGTTTATACTTAGAGGAATGAAATGCACTTACAGTTTAAACTGCCCAGTTTGTGATGTTATCTTGCTTTTTTGTTTACAGTGCCAGAAGAAGCTACGTACAGTCTTCGCCCAGGTATTGCCTATAAAACAAAAGGGGGCATGGCAATAGGCTTTCAGTTCTTTGGTAAGTTATATCTAAATCTGTAATTGTTGCAAGTATAATGGTAACAAGGAATGATAATTAAAGCTGTGGTAGAAGATGACTGTGAAGCAGGATGGAGGGAGAGTGGAGATATTGATACTGTATTAATAATGATAAATATATGTTGTAAGTGGGTCAAGCAATAAGGACTTAGATGAGGGAAACCGCCTCCTCACAGAGTTCGTGAATCCTAGCCAAAACCAGGATAACGTCAACCCATGTGACCATGTGCAAATATACATACAGTAGTTAGAGAAAGTAAAGAAAATACACCCAAACTGCCTAGGTCAGAGAGAGAAAGGATAGTGAGTGGTGGGAAATGAAGTTAATAATGAAAGAGGAAAGAGAGATGTATGGATACTTATAGGGAAGAAGTAGGAGGGATTGAAAAAGAAGGCAAATGAGAGTTGAGATGAGCAAATATTGGTAAACTCTGGGACAATGAGATGGTTTGAGATAGTGTGAGAAAAACAAAAGGACAAATGGGAACATCAGTGACAAGGACAAATGGGGAAGTGGTAGCAGATAGTGATGAGGTGAAAGGGGAGATGGAATGAGTTTTTTGAAGGATTTTTGTTGAATGTGTTTGACAAGAGGGTGGCAGACGTAGAGTGATTGGTCAGGGAGATGTGTGAAGTGAAAGAGTCATGGGAAGTGGTTTGGTGAAAGCATTGTGTAAGACAAAATGTGGAAAAGTGGCTAAAGTGGATTGCACTGATGTTGAATTTCTTAGAAAGGGAGTGGCTATGTTGTTGATTGGCGAAGTGCATGTATAGTGCCATTGTATAAAAGTAAGGGGTACAAAGGTGAGTGTTCAGACTACTGGGGTATAAGTTTGTTGAGTGTACCAGGTAAGTTGTAAAGGAGAGTGGTGATTGAGAGGATGAAATTATGTACAAAGCATCAGACTGGGGAGGATCGATATGCTTTCATGAGTGGTAGAGGATGCATGGGTCAAGGATTTGTTTTATAGAATGTGTGTGAGGAATGCTGAGAGAAACAGAAGGGTTTGTATGTGGCATTTATGGATCTGGAGAAGGCATGTGATATGGTTAGTAGAGATTCCTTGTGGAAGATCTTTTGAATACATGGTGTGGAAGGAAAGGAATTAGAAGCAGTTAAAAGTTTTTGTCAAGAGTGTGAGGAATGTATACAAGAAGGGATATGGGTGAGTGAATTGTTCTAGGTGAAGGTTGGTCTGCAGTAGGGGTGTGCGATGTCACCAAGGCTTTTTCATTTGTTTCCAGATGGAGTGGTGAGGGAGGTAAATGTAAGGGTCTGAGAGTGAGGGATGAAGATGCAGTTCTTAGGGGGTGAGGAGTTCTGGAACGTGAGTCAGTCTTTGTTTGCTGAAGGCTCTGCTCTGGTGGCAGATTCGAGTGAGAAACTGCAGATGTTGGTGACTGAGATTGGGATAGTGTGTGATAGGAGAAAGTTGAGGATAAATGTAATCAAAAGTGAAGGTTTAATGTTTAGGAGGGCTGAGAGAGAACTTAGTTTGGGGTGTTAGTTTGAATGGGGAAAATTTTGAAGTGAAGTGTTTCAGATATATGGGAAAAGGAATTGGCAGCAAATGGAACCATGGAAGTGGAAGTGAATCCTATATAGGGTAGGTGAGGGGGGGCTAAGGTTCTGGGAGTGTTGAGGAATATGTGGAAAGAGAAGTCAAAAATGGTTATGTTTGAAGGTATTGTAGTCCCAGTGACATTGTATGGGACCTAGGCTTGGGCTATGAATTTGGATGAGCAGAGGAGGATGGATGTCTTTGACATGAAATGTTTGAGGACAGTATGTGGTGTAAGGTGCATTGATCAAGTACATAATAAAAGGGTAAGAGAGAGGTGTGTTGATAAAAAGTGTGCTTGAGAGAGCAGAAGAGGGTATGTTGAAGTGGGGACTGGGAGGTGATTCAGTTGTGGTATGGTGATAATATGCTGTTGGTGTAGGATTTGAGTGAGAAATTGCAGAAGCTGTTTCCTAAGTTTTGGAGAGAGTTAAGAATAGATATGAATAAAAGCAAGGTTATCAGGTTCAGCAGTGAAAAGAATGGTTATATAGAACATGAGTTTTAATGGAAGTGAATTTGGAGGAAATTAAGTATTTTAGATACCTGGAAGTGGATATGGTAGTGAATGGAAGCATGGGAGCTGAAGTCAGCCTTTGGATAGGTGAGAGGGCAAAGATCTTGGTGCATATTGAAATGTGTGGAAAGAGGTCACTATCTTAAATGGCAAAGATAGGTATGTTAGATGGGATAGTAGGCCTGTTGGTGATGTGTGGGCCTTAGAAAGAAATGCAGAGGATTAGATGAATTTGTTGGAAATGAAATGTCTGAGGAAGATATGTGGAATAATGAGGGTTGACTGAGTGAGTAGAAATTGATATGGTAAGGGGAGTGTGTACATATGTATGGAAGAGCTGAAGAGGGTGTACAGAAATGGTTGAAAATACAAATGGGATAAGTGTGGCGAGGATGACTAAGATGGTATTCATATTAGATTTGGAAGCAACAAGGAAAATGAGGAAACAAAGGAGGAGGGAGGTATGGAGTGAAAGACGCTTTGAAGGCTCGGCGTCTAAACATGCAGGAGGTTGTGAGGTGTTTAAGAGATAGAGCAATTTGGAGCAGTGTGTTTACAGGGGGTGATGTGTTGTCAATGGGTTGAACCAGGGCATGTCAACCAGTCATGAAAATCATAAAAAGGTGTGTGGGGCTTGATTATGGATAGGGGACTCTGGTTATGGTGCTTTTTACATGACAGCTAGAGAGTGGCTGTGAGTGAATGAAGCCATTTCTTAGTCCATTCCTGATGGTACCTCGCTGATTCAAGATATGGTGAATATGTATGAAATAAGTTATTTATTCATGTATTTCTTTTCTTTTGTTCTTACTAGTTCATCATTTCCTGTGTTTGCAAAGTAGTTGCAGGAGCAGAGAGAAAATGCCTCGTTTGCTGACATCAATTTTCTAGCTGTCATGTGTAATGCCCAAAAACCACAACCTCCTATCAGCATCTAATTCCTATAAACCTTTCTCTGGTTTCCCACAGCTGCTTCATATACTCTGGATCATTCCATTGACAGCAAGTCACCCCGTGTATACCACATTGCTCCAATTCACTCTCTCCTGTGCATGCCTTTCACTCTCTTTCATGGTCAGGCCCTGAGCGCTCAAAATCTTTCTCACTCCATCCTTCCATTTCCCCTGGTGAGGTAAATCAGTCTTTAAGGGTAAATGATAGGATGATCCTCAGGTGATGCTTTGGATTTTGCCAAAGAGAGCTTATTTGATTCCCTTTTAGGAAGAAAGAGATTTTATGATTTTATAACTAATTTTTTCTTACGTGAGCAGGTAATTTTTGGAACCTGGAGTATGCAGTACTGATTATTTTCTTTCCATTGTAGGGACAAGGATTCTCTTCATAAACTCACACTTGACAGCTCACGAGGAGAAACAAGCCTTGCGTATCCAAAACTTCCGTAACATTACTCATTCCTTGGATTTGCCACGCCTTTTACCGCACAAACACAAGCATAAAGGTCAGTTATAGAAGCTTATTGTATTTAAGCATAGTATTATTGTTTGTTTTTCTATTGTTACTCTGCTAGAATAGCATGAAATTACCTCCTGTAGCAGTCATGGTAGTGATGGATGGAACACTGACAGCACAATATCAGTCCGTATCCTTGGGTATCAAAGTGTGTGTGAAACATATAATGACTCTCATTTGGCTGTTTCATTGATGACCTCTCAGGAGGTAACCAACCTACACTGACTAACCCTTAGGAAGTTTTTTGAGTGATACCCAGTGCAATAGAGTATTGTACATATCTTGTTTGTGGCATGACCATATGTTCTGTGCTTGCAGCCATACTTTGTATTTACCTGGTACACTCAACAAACTTATACCTCAGAGGAAGTTATACACTGGCATTGTATAAGCATTCTGCCAATCCTCAGGCACCTCACCCTAAGCCAGATGTACACTGTGAATGATAACTAACTAATCAACAACACTGCCACCCTTTTTCTTGAGAAATGCAACTGTGATCCCATCCCCTCCACCTGCCTTTTGCTGCACTTAATCTTTCACATGGCATTCACCATCTCCTTTTTTTTTTTCACCTTATCACTTGCCATGACTCTTACTTTGCATACCTCCATGTCCCAAACACCCTACAAGTGCCACTGTCATCCAACTCATTTAACAGTCCTTCAAAAGATTCACTTGAGATAGAACATAAAAACAATATTACCTAAGTCTTTCCTGACACATGAAAGAATGTCCATGAAAAAGCAAGATATTTTGCATGAGAAATGGCACATGGATAAAGCAAGAGAAAAAAATATCTTTAGCATTTTTCAGAATTTTTTTTTTCATAGTTGTGATTTTTACGTGCTCAAAACTGATTTTCTTTGCAGATGTTACTCATCGGTATGACTGTGTCTTCTGGCTAGGTGACCTAAACTTTCGTCTAGCTGTTAGTCGTGATCATGTATTTGAACGCTTAAAACATCCTGGGCTTGAGACTTACAAGCATCTTCTGCAGTGGGATCAACTGTCTCAAGCTCAAAAGAAAGGTTAGTTTTTTACTAACTTATATTTGTGTATATATAATTTCATTACTTTCCATTAATTTTAACCTATGATGACACAGTGGGGTGAAAGACTGGTAGAATGCATATGAAATATGAATATTTCATCGAATGATAACTGTGATACAAATATATTGATTCCCATGAAAATAGTGCACACTGAATCAAAGTCACAAGCCAGTCAAATCTTCAGTCTGATCTTGCTATCAAGAGACATAGTTTACTTCCCTTCTAAAAGCACATGGTCAGAGAGATTAACTTTTACATGCCCATCTGCTGAAGGAAAATGATCCTATTAAGTATACCTGGGTCATGTCGTATTCTTCTTGTGTCTGAGTTTTCCAAAGGGTACAAGTTTTTATAGTTTCTTAAGCCTCATGGTGTAAATTGAACCAGTTTTTCACATGTTACAGGTACTCAATGTCTTTCTGATGTATGTTCTGTAAAAACTTTACAAGCTTGATTAGAAATTTCAGTTCTGTAAAAACTTGACTAGCTTGATTAGATGTGTAAATTCCTTTTTATTCCATATGTTGCATGTTCATTAACATATTAGAATTTTTAACAACACTGTTACTTTTACGGCTGAAATGATATAAACACAATACAGTGTTTAGGACTTTGTTGTGTACAAGCATATAATTTGCAAATTATTCTTTCCCTAGAATAGAACAAGAGTAGGGATATCATTGAATTTTTGAGGGCTTGAATGTTCAAAATGTCCAAGATTTGATTTAGTCATTTTAATAATGGTGATCATAACCTACAAGTACTTCTGGAGCATGAGAAGAAATTGGCTTGGTAGTTATGTCTTTGTATCTTAATCCAAGTTCATTGAGAAGAGTGTGGAAATTATTGTAATGTTCTCTGCCAGCAAGTAGATGCTTAGTTACCTTGTTGAAGTATTTTGCTGCTCGATTTGGCTGTGAGCTTAGCTCAAGTTTTAATATTTCATTGGCTTATCGGGAAGGGGCATACAGTCCTTACATTTCCGTTTGAGGTTTATATGGAGCACAGACTTTGAGGCACAGCCCTAATGAGGCACAAGAGAGACTGTTTTTTGTTGCCAGCATGACAGATGAAACATTACATATGTGATCATTTAGATCAGGGACAATTAAGCTGTTTTAAAAATCATTACATACAGAATGCCTCCAGCCAATGCTAAACCAGTTCTTCAGGTGAACCTTGTATGATAAACATTCATAGTTTGTCTAGTATATATTCCATATGAGGCACTCTGCATGTAGTAAGCAAAAGCTTACCGAGTGCTGTGATTGAAGTATACCCTTTTAAACTGCAGGCGAAGCCTTTGGTGAATTTGAGGAAGGCCCTATTAACTTTGCCCCGACATTCAAGTATGACCCTGGAACTGATCACTATGACACATCTTCCAAGCAGCGAGTCCCATCTTATACTGATAGGATACTCTTTAAGGTATGTCGGAGAAATCTTGGGTGCGGTATAAGGATATTATTAAGGATAATAGGTTTACATAAAAAAGTCACCAATGTTGTCAGTTACAATAAAGTGCATTATGTTTGAAAATAAAACTTTCTTGGTCATTTTCCCCCTAGTAAGTTGTAAACACAGTGCCGCATTTTATAAGTACAGTACTTTTTTTCCAAAGGCTGTAAAACTCATATCTCTCAACAACTAAGAAACTTTACTTTCCCCAGCTGAATTATCACTTCAACATAAGATTCTCCAAAGCACTGTATTCATTATGTTTACCTATAAACAATGTATTGACAAGTAAATTTGATGTTCTGAATCCTTCATATTGCATTCTTTGCAAAGAAAAAAGTTATTCATACCGGAACCTGACACATGATTTATTTTTCATATTTCTGCAGAGTAATCGTGGAGCCATTACATGTGTTAACTACAGCTCATGCCCATTGTTTAGGACATCAGATCATAAACCAGTGTTGGGAGCTTTCCACTGCAAAATTAGGCCTGGCAAAGATGAGTAAGTGGTTCTTCATTTTCTTCATTGTGGTTATGTCAGGAACCAGCAGTTGTCAGATGATCACAAGTATTTAGCCCAAAAGATTACTTAGAAAAATAATAAATGACAGAATTGGAAAAGAGAAAGTGTGCATACTCAGAAGTGCACACGTGCACAGAAGGGCTTAAGCATGATGAAATACCACTGCATTTAGATGTATAGCTCAATGCAAACCATGGAAGGTCATCTTTTTTCACCTACTTATTTACTGTTCACACTGGCATCAAGTGTCTGTGTAAACTCGGTTCCAACTTTTAGGCCTTCTAGGACCTTGTATGTTATGTATGATTGGTAATTTTTTCTTGTTAGTTGCCCAGAATGTTCAGCTGTTAAAAGAAAAGGTAAACACCTCAGGTAGAACTCTGGCTACTGTTACTTTTTCCACTGTGCAGCTAGAACTGTAATTAAGCAAGAGGAGGAAGTTGAGGTGGAGGCTTCACATACTTCATATTAATAATTACTTTTACTGTGCAGGGAGAGAGTTTTACACTCAAGGTGTCCCATCTCTTGGACATTCTCTGTTGTTATAAAACTTCGTTGATTATGTATGCTTTCTGCATTAATCGTGTCGTCAGTCATTTTATTCCGTTCATCCACCTCTCATACTTTTTTAACAAGTTTCTTACATAATTTCATGTGAACATCCTCTTCTTGATTTATTTTTATATATCTTGAAATTTTCATTGCCCATGTCATTGATCCATTTTAAAACAGTTATTCTGTTCCATTCATCCACCACTATTATACTATAAAAGTACTTAACATATTTTTTTCAACAAGTTTCTTGCTTAATTTCATATCATGTCGTTTGGTTGTTCTCTCCCTATATCTCTCAAAGAAGTGTTCACTGTCCCTGTCATTGATCTGTTTTAAAAACTTGAAGGTTGTGAGCAGGTCACCCTTCATTCTTCTGTCTTCCAAGTTTGGCAAGTTAATGGCTTTTAGCCTTTCCCTTTATGTTAGCTTCCTTAATTCTGGTTTTGTCATTGTTTCCCTCCTCTGGACATTCTGTGTTAGCTCTCTGTGTGTCTTTAATTGTGGTGACCAAACTTGAGAAGCACATTCTAGTTTTGGACTCATGCATGGTATGAACAGCTTGCTTAGTATTTCCTTATCCATTTACTTGAAAGCTGTTTGATTTTTGCCAGAAGACAGTTATCTCCTTCACTTTTCTACTAATGTGAGACTCTGGCAACAGTTTTGATAGCATTGACTCCGAAGTCCTTTTCACACAGAATCCAGAAGCCCATTTCATGCTGGATGAGAATCACATTGAGGATTTTTTCCCCCCCATTCTTGTTGCTTTGCATTTGCCTGGGTTGAATTTCATCACCCATATATCAGACCCACTTTTGGAGTCTGCATAGATCACATTGTAAGCTGATGCAGTCCTTTTTGTTTTTCACTTCCTTCTTGACTTTTACATCACATGAAAACATATTTAGGTAGACATGCATACCTTCAGGCAAGTCGCTTATGATTATCAAGAACAATAACAGTCTTAAAACAGAACATGGGGCACTTTACTGGTGACCTCCACTCATTTGGAGAAGGCTCCTCTAACATGTGTCCTCTGACCCCTTCCACTATTGAAGGCATCTACCCCTTATTCCTGCTTGGTTTTCCAACTTACTATCAGCCTCCTATGCAGGAATGTGTCAAATGCATTTTGGCAGTCATGATATAAACAATCTACTCAGCCTTCCCTTTTGTCTAAGATAGAGCTCATGCTCTCATAGAGATCTTAGAGGTTTGAAACTCGATGACCCTCAATCTATCTATCTATCTTTCTATTCATATCTCTGACGCCTATTCCCTCCGGGATTTTCCATGAAGGGGTGGCCACGGCAAAATGATCTCCACTTATCCCTGTCCTTACATGCCTCCCTCGCATATACCATTCTACACATTCTTCCTCTGTTTCTCTCCCTCCAGTATTCCTCCACCCTATTTGCCCATGTCACAGATGGTCTTCCACTCACACTAACCCCTTTAATTGTACTATCATACACTCTCTTTGTAAACTCCAAGTAATGCATTCTTTCCACATGCCCAAACCACTTCAAAGTATTACATTTCACCCATTCTTCCACTCCACAATTCATTCTCTTTGCATTCCTTGCCATGCCACATCTTTCATACACCCTTTCATTCTTTCTTCATTCCATTTGGTCGCACCACATGCTCTTCTCAAATAGCTCATTTCCACAGCCTGGATTCTTGACTTCTGTGCCTCATACCACATCCATGTTTTGGCTGTATAGGTCAGGGTTGGGAGGACTATACTGTCCCTTAATCCTCTCTTGACTTCCATATTTACACCTCTGTCCTTCATTATTCTATTTAGGGACTCGGTTTCTTCTACCCTGTACTGCTCTCTCCCTCCATATCACCACACTTACACAAGACAGCATCCAGATACTTAAATTCCCTCACTTCTTCCAGTCTTTTTCCCCCCATATCTGAAGCACAATTTAGTACACTTCCTTCTTTCATTCTATATGGTTTTACAAAATCCATACTTTCACTTCCTCCTTCACTAAAACCATGTTGCCTCTTACTTAGATAGATAATTTATCTTATGTAGAAAATCATTCATAGCTTGCTATGAATGTTTCTTTGATTCCTTTGGGGACTCAGCTATTGAAACTAACAAGCTGCATTTACTTTTTCAAGTATATGATGGTTAAAGTTTGCATCAGTTTTCAGTCTTAAGTTTTGCTATGGATCATCCCCTTTACTAGTTTTCATGATGAGGATTTCTTTGATAATTTCTTTATCTTAATTGATCATGTTTTGATCTTTATATGCTGATCTTTCATATGATATTTGAGAATAGCCCTTTTAATTGTGATACTAAGTACCTTGATAAGGCTATACTTTTTTTAGTACCTTAGTTTATGTGGTCTGTTGACTTATTTTTGTTTGTCATACTAGTTGTACCTCTACCTCTTAAACTCACACAGACTAATATGGTGCGGTGCTTAGTGTCGTTGATGATGATTCATGCAAGAACCAGCCCGGATGCAAATCCTGGGTGCAGTAATCAGGCCACATTCAACCCAGCTTTTGATCCTACCTGCAGGGCTGGTCAGTAAAGGAATACCATACTTAGGTTGGGTAATGTGTGTGTGTGCATACACACAAGAGAGTAAAAACAGTACATATATACAAGATTGAGACAGTGCAGCACATGTAAAAGTTCTCTCCTAACAAACACATAGTAATGACACATGCACACAACTGTATGATGCTAACAGTAAATGGTTCTTCATGAGGTACAATACCAATATTACCTGAGCCCATGATCAGAAGCTGCACAAGCATCTTTTCAAGCTGGATATAGGGAAATACTGTCTTAATGTAAGTGTAGTGGATGGTTGGACTGGCCAAAGCAAGATGGTGAATGCTAGCAGCTTACAGAGATTTAAAGATCATGATGGTATGAAAAGTACTTGAGATGGAGCCCTATGAGTGTAAAGGTCTCTCCTAGTAATGTACAAATAGATAGTTATAAATGGGTAATTACACAATAGCTTCTGTGCTTGGGGCCAGGTCCATGTGGATCCGAATTATGGGAACTGCAATCAGCCCATGCTTCACCCAGATGTTCGTCATTCCCTCATGCCTTTTCACTGTGTGGATACCTAGCAAAGGGTTGTGTTTGTGTTTTTACATACAGGAATATATGATGCATATATACAAGGTTAAAAGATGACACAACATGAGTGTAAAACTTGCCCTGTAATAGACAAATGGTGATCACATGAGCCTCTGTGTTTTAGTGGCTAGCAATACTGACCATGTTTCAGCATAGGCCTGAGTAGGTTTGAATCTTTGGCATGGAAGTTGGCCCACTCCAAACTCAAGTGTTTGTATGTTCCTTGAGACTGGTCAATAAGTATGCAGGTATGTGGCTTAGGCTGGGGTGTGTGTGTGTATGTTTGTGGAGTAAAAAAACATGGTACATGTTTACACTGTTAAAGAGATGGGACAACACAAGTGTACACCTCTTTCACTGTAAATCACACACACACACACACACACACACACACACACACACACACTGCAAGGTAATGGGGGAGGAATACAATGAAAGGAGGACCCAGTATGAATACTACTTAGCATGCAATAAGATAGAGGAATTGAGTGTGAAAGAGATTTAGGGGCCAACATTGTCCTGCATTTGTTAAGAGTCCACATCAGAAAACTTGTGAATGAAATAACTCTGCTGGCAAATATTACCATCACTTTTAAGTGCATGGATAAAGAAATGTTTGGTAGCTATTGATGATGCAGAATGAAACTGGGTTGTCTCTCAGGTCTAGTCACCACAATTAATGAAACACAAAGACATAGTTAGGAAAGTTTAGAGAAGAGCAACCAAGATGGTACCAGAATTAAGAAAGCTAAGCTACTAAGAAAGGCTGAAGGCATCATAGCCGGTGGTACCAGAATTAAGAAAGCTAAGCTACTAAGAAAGGCTGAAGGCATCATAGCCGTCCGTCTTAGATGAGAGAAGGGAAAGGTACAACCTGGGAACAGCATTTAAGTTCCAAAATTAACGGGATGATGTTGACTGTCAGTAGATATTTACAAGGTGCTGTGCCAAATCAGAAGCTGAGAAAGACAGTGGTTAAGATGAGTATAAGATAATACTGGTTTAGCTCAAGGTTAGTGGATGGTTGTAATGGTCTAAACAAGGAGACTGTGAATGCAAGCAACAAATATATACTTAGTCTTGATGGTACAAAAAGTACAAGAGACAGGTCCCTAAGAGTGTAAAACTCTCCATGTAATGTAAAAATGTAAAAACTGCAAATGGATAATTACACACACCTAATGTAGTTGTAGGTTTAGAAACAATATTTACAGAAAAATAAGTTTCACCTATTCTGCTTCTAGGGGTACATGAATAGAATGATTGAGGACATGTTTAATGCAGATAGCATACATAGATTTAAGAAATTGTACAACAGTAGAGACTGGGGCCCAGTAAGTGTAAAACTTCCTCCCTGTACCATACAGATTGGTAATTGTACACACATTGATTATGTGGACAATGAACAGTTCTTTGAGAGATGTAGAGATAGAGCAACCAGATGTCATAAGACAGACTTGAGAAACTTGTTAAAAAAGACATAGAAATACTTGTATTGCATAAGTATGTGGATGAATGGAATAAGGTAACTGAGGACATGTTTTTATGCAAACAGTATTCATTTATTTAAGAAGTTTTATGAAAGTAAAGTGTTCAAGTGATGGGGCCCCCACTAGTGTAAATCTTCCCTTTACAGTACAAACAGGTAATTTAAAACATCACATATATACACATATATACATATAATCCTTAGATTTGCCCACTTTGAAATAAAGAAGAGTGAGGGGATGACCTGAATACAATCTTTTAATTTTTTAACTGGATATATGATGCATACTGATCAGTTCTTTGAAATATGTAGGGATTGCACATCCAGAGGATATAGCATGAATTAAAGCATGAAAAATGAACAAAAAAAGATGCAGAGAAGTATTAGATAGTATGAGAGTGATATATGAATCGAATAAAATGACTTAAGACATGGTTAATGTAGAGAGCATACACAGATTTGATTAGATGTAAGATAGTAGAGCATGTTTAAGAAATGGAGCCCCACAGTCGTAAAGTTCACTCCACGTACAATACAAATAAGTAATTACACTAACACATGATGTGAAGATTTTGTAAGAATAAATTTTGTTTTGCATTTATCATTCCTTATTTCTTAGCATGGCATTTGTTTCATTCATTATCTCTCACCATTTGCCTTGATTCTTGTGTGTAACGTGCTAACCCTTTATGGAACTTTTACATTTGTCATTTATGCAAAAATAGTAAATGTAGGTGAAAACACTTAGAATTCTGTTGCCTCTTCCAATTTTCTTTACATGGAAAAACACTTTTAGAGATGTTTGTACTGATTAAACAGTACCCTTGTCACAAAAAAACACTTGAACTGCATCACTTAATCAAATAACACCTATAGTAACTCCTAATTTGATTAAGTGGTACCCAGTTAATGAATGCAGTAGGTATTCTTGTATAAAATACTTAAATGGTGCTGCATCTGTTAATCAAATAACACCTACAGTAACTTCTAATTTGAAAGTGGTACCCAGTTAATGAATGCAGTAGATATTCTTGTATGAAATACTTAGATGTTATTTTCTACTCTTTCAGTGTGCCTTTGGCTGCTGGATTGTTCAACCGGGATGTATACTTGGAAGCTTTAAGGCGTAGGCGCCAATTCTTGTATCAGCCAACTTTGCGCAATTGCCCAGTCCAGTAGTGTTTCGATAAACTGGCACAGGACATCCTTATTGGCCATCTTAAATGTAACAGGAAAAAAAGGTATGGTGATTTATTTGCTACATTTTTTTCATTTTTTCAATGGTGATGTAACAGTACACTCTGTAGTCTCCAGTTTGGCCTTCCAAAATTAAGTAATTCCCATATTTGGTTACTTGTGTTCAGTTTATGGAATTTGCTACTCTTTTGTATGGGTTTACTACCGAAGCATCCAACCATCGTGAGAGTCCATTCTATGGCTGTTCTGATTAGGTAAACAAAGGAAAGACAGGAGGCAAGACCAACTGACCTCAGTAAATCTGTGTATTTTACAAGTATGAATGGTGTTGCACAGGAAAGGATTAACTTGGATACAGGAATGCAGCTGGAAAATGATTAATTCTTTAGGTTCTTAGGACAAAAGAGTGCCATTTCCTAGCAAGAGATAATAGGCATTTATAGGATTCAGGAAAGGTTGAGTAAAGAAAAACCTGATACTGTACTGTACATAGAAACAAGTGATGCTGCAAGAAATGTTGAAGAAGCCATTAAAGGACTGTACATGCCCAAGTACAGCATCTCCAGCTACTTCACTCCTTCATTGAGCTTCTTGCATGGTGCTTTTCAGTTTCATAGAATATCAATGGTTCTCCAAGCACCACACTAGCCCTTAAAAGGGATGCAATGCAAGACCTGATTCCTAACTCTCCCGAGGCATCAGTCTTGTCGCAGCAAGATGACACTCATGTTTACCCGCCCAAATCCTTTTACACTTAAACTTTTACATAATCACTTTAGTCTTCACTGTACATTAAGGAATTAGAAGAAAAAAAAAAGTTTTGGTAAATACCTTATATGAACTTGATATATTTGGAAAATAAAAAACCACAGGTTTAGTTATGATTTATTCAGTCTGCTGTCAGGTCCCCTTAGTAACTCTTGATACCCATAAGCTGGCAAAATCTCTAATTTAGCAACTGTTTGGCCCCAAGATTACCAGAATTGAGACAGAATATTTTTATCTAGCTGTAATACAGATAAAATTATTAAACATTTCAGGTTACTGTTCATTGATATCATTTAGTACTTGTGTTATCATGTTATCTCTTTATAACATGGGCTACCTTGTTAAAGTCAGTTTTAGTGTACCAAAACTAATAATAGGTGTGTTTTATGATAGGATTTTCTGTTAAAGTCATGGAC
This sequence comes from Panulirus versicolor, assembly GCA_032361705.1. Taxonomy (NCBI): domain Eukaryota; kingdom Metazoa; phylum Arthropoda; class Malacostraca; order Decapoda; family Palinuridae; genus Panulirus; species Panulirus versicolor. The sequence continues at coordinate 2,381 of JAUUDZ010194798.1, read as the reverse complement.
ATATTACATAGTAATGCTTTGTAATATTTTCACTGGTAGTTTTGATGATTGGTATCAAGAGTAAATTTTTCCTTTTTGATGCTTTGATTTAACTGATAATGTTACTTAAATGAAGCCATATCTTATTAACTTCTTAAAAGAAGAACTTCAGAAATACTAACAAAACATAATCGTTAAAAAATTTTGGTTTATGTTATGTGTAAATTGCCAGAATTCTGATTTCAAAAGTACAGTTTCAATTTTATTCCTTTGTATATTATTGTTATTTCCCTTTTCTTTATTATTATTATTGTTATTATTATTATTGTTATTATTATTATTATTATTATTATTATCATTATTATTTTTACTTTTTTCATAAAACAAACGACAAGGTTTTGCATCAAAGATTAGAAGCAAAAATTTAAGTCATATGGTATTGATTTGAATTTACTTTGGAGGATAGAAAATTGGTTGACTGGCCATAAATAAAGAGTTGCATTTGATGGCAAGCCTCAGAATTGTTAAACATAACAAGTGGTGTGCCACAAGGATCAGTCTTGGGACCTGTTCTCTTTCTCATCTTTATATATGTAAGTTATCAAAATTCACGGGAGGTAATAAGTAGGGAAATAAATCTACACATAAACTGAAACATCTGCAGCTTCAAACTGATAGAGAAATGTGGACTAGACTCATAGGTGGCAAATGAATTTTAATTTTGATAAGTGCAAGGTTTTACATATCGGTTGTAAAAACGAAAAGGTAAGCTACAGTATGAATTATTTTGAACTGCAAAAAAAGAAGTGAAAAAGGCTGGGACATATCTAAAACCAAGTAAGCAGTGCATAGGACCAGTGAAAAAGGCAAACAAGATTCTTGGATTCATAGGGAGGGCTTTTGAATTTAAGTCTAGGGAAATCATCCTTACTCTTTACAGTTCATTGTTTAGTCCCATCTTGAGTATTGTGTTCACTTTTGGTCACCCCACTTTAAAAAGACGGACAGAATGGAAAGAGTACATTGTTGAGCTTCCAAGATGATTCCTAGATTGAGAAACAAAGCCTATGAGAGCCAACTGAATGACTTGGATCTGCTTAACTTTGAAAAGAGGAAGTTAAGAGGTGATGTGATACAAATATTCTTGATATGACAAGCTACTTGAAACCTGATTCATCTGATTTCACTCAGTAATGAAAACAGTCTTCATTACTATCTCATGGGCAAGCATTTTACCTTGAATGAGGCAAACTACTTTTTTTCAAGAGGATTTTTAACATATGGAATGATTCACCAACTAGATTGGTTGAAAGAGGTAATAATATATACATTTAAGAATAAACTTGTTAATATTTTGCTTCAGGTCCGTAACTTACAATATTTGTGCCTCCATAGTCTCGTTGACAGTTTGTAGGTTTTTCTCTATTCCAACTTTTACCTCACTAATCTGTGTTACTTATATCTTTTACTATGACAGTTTCAATGGGACCTCACTGGTCTGTTGCTACTTGAATTCCTTTGTATAATTTAATTACATATGTGATTCATAACCAAAGATCTTCATTGTTAAACACTTGGGTGGGTATAATATTATCATACAACCTCATTAACCCTCTTATAGGGTTTCAGCAACTTTGAGGGTGCATTCATTGTAGGAGTAGGGGAATGATGGACTTTTGGAACAAGAAGGTCCTCAACGAGATCTATCTATATCTTTGATACCTGTTCTGTTTGGGAACTATCTCAGGGGGTAGCCACAACAAAAGTATCTCCATAAATGTTGAACTTCAGTGCTGCTTCATAGCCTTTAGTGCCTCGCTCTTAACAGGCCACTGGCAGAGGGCAACTTCTGCTTAATGTTTTTTTATATTATCAAGAAGACTGTAGTCCATTTTGTCCATTGATAGTGATACAACACTAGTAAAGGTGACTTTTCACAGTTGGTGTAACTACTTGCAGGTGGAGTTTAGTAACACCTATGTTATTCTTATGCAACTGCAGGATCCCTTTTATGCAACTCTTAAGGAGTAGGGATATGATGGTCTCCATTGGAATTAGAAGGTCCCCCATAAATCTCTGCTCCATTCTGTCTGTTGTCAAAGATACAGCCTTGGTGATGCTGGCTTTAATCTACATTGTCACTGCAAGCATGCATAATTCAGAATTACCCATATCTGTTTTTGTTCATACTTGATCACAGTTTCCCGTGTTAGCAAGGTAGCACCAGGAACAGACAAAAAAATGCCAAATCCGCCCACATCCATTCTCTAGCTGTCATGTGTAATCCACTGAAACCATGGCTCCATATCCACAACCAGGCCCCACATAACTTTATGTGGTTTATCCCAGCTGCTTCACATGCACTGGTTCAGTCCACTGACAACACATTGACCCCAGTATAC
>JAUUDZ010194797.1:0-30496 GCA_032361705.1 Panulirus versicolor | reverse complement strand
AGAGAGAGAGAGAGAGAGAGAGAGAGAGAGAGAGAGAGAGAGAGAGAGAGAGGGTGAACGTTATAACCATCACTTTTGTCAGGCATGAGACAAATTACAAGTAATGTGATCGTTCAAGGGGTACAGAACATGTCTGGGTCCAAGACATATCCACCAGGGACGCCACCATCACTGAAGCAGAGTGTGTGTGTGTGTGTGCCAATGTGACGTGATACTAAGCTGGTGTCTGACAGTGGCCCCTTCACTCCCAGGGCTCAGCCGGTGACGCCAAATGCACACTAATCACCAGATGCAATTTGCCTCAAGGACTTTCATGCTGTTTTGGTGTTGGCAACAGTGCCGACACACCACTACAACAATATATAATATAAAACACGATATATATATATATATATATATATATATATATATATATATATGCTTTTGATACACTTAGTATTCACGTAATGCACATACGTTTCTTAAAAGTTTCACGCAACTTAATTTATCGTATGCTTAAAATAATATGCGCCAGTTGTGTTGTTGGTCAGTTGCGTTCGTGGCCTCAGTGACTCCGTTCCTCATTACCCTCAGTGTCCACATAACCAGCGGCATCACGCAACGCCCAGCACATCCCTCCCAGGGGATGCTGGCGAGTAATTATAGGCGTCACGTGAACTACCAAAAACAAAGCCATTTATTTACAGTTTACCACCATCAGAGGCTACTTCATTATGCGTCCTATGCTCATCCTGTGAGCGGCTCTACATAAAAGGATTACAGATGTACAGTGACCTCAGTTAGGCCTCTCCTGTAGGTACGCCACCATCAACAGACGCTACCCTCCACGTAAACCCTTATTGTCCTTAATCTTTCTCCATCTGCTCCCAAGAATGAGTGGAGAACTTACTGGGGAATTTACGAGTAATAGCTTCACCTACAAAATTACGAGTCACTCCGTGTTCTGTACACTCGATCCACCAGTAAATAATGTCCGTGTGCTGAGAGAGCAAAGAAGTCTGTTGTATGATGACCTGACAGCCTTCGCCGACACTAGTAAACTCCTGAATCCGCTATAATCAAACCCTTTACCAATAATCATGCCAGTGATAACATATCCTTAAGGTTCCCCTTCGAACCTATATAGGTTCTACTGGCGGGGGGAACTACTGCAGACGAGGTAGCGATGTAAACTAACCCTAACGTGCACCAAGTGTTTGCGGACACTACCGCCGCCGACCGGACACCGCTCAGGGCCCCATGAGTGAACTAAGACGACGAGGTAGGCTAGGCTGCCCAGACGTATACGTGACCCCCCATAATATCCCATGTGCCCTGACCCAAACTGACTCGGGTATCACCTGCCTATGTTCTCTTTTACTACATCTACCACTGCCCCCACAACTACCGCCACACTTACCACATCCAGGCCTGCCTGTGTCACCCAGCTACCCTCCCTTACGCTCAACACACTTAAGTATGTCGAGTGTTTGTAACGTCTTGCTGACGCCATAGCATGAGGGGTGGTAAATAAAAAGATTAAACAACATGGCTTTTGCTTGCGGGTACCAAACTGCTATTATTATTATTATTATTATTATTATTATCATCATCATCATCATCATCAAAGACCCTCTGTCTCTTTAACGCCATCGTTAAAACAAAAAGCACATTTCTAATTCGTAATAAAATTCCGTGGTAGGAAAAGCGACCGCATCGCGTGGCTTAGTTCTTCCTTCCTGTAGTTATACTGAACACTGACTGCCAGAAATCGCTTAAATATGAAGAACACTTTTATGACAGGAAACCCATGACGAAAGCATTATGTTCTGGGAATATTCTTCCACAGGAATCCTGATGAAAGCGGATACAGAAGAACCATAAATGATTACAAGAAAAAATCCAGCAACTGAACCGTCAATATTCGGTCACACAGACTTAACTACACGCACTACGATAATTACAGCAGCACAAGAAATCAAGACATGGATAGTTCAGTAAGAGTGAGCAGTACCGGAGGAGGTGGAGTAGCAGCGTCTGGGCCAGTTGCGGGCCGAGCCGCCTGTGTCCTTGTTATATAGAGGTTACATTCCACCCCCACCGCTGCCGCCACCCTCTCCAACCGTTGAGCCTCAACCCCTACTCTATTACACAGTCCTAGGATGCTACCGACAAACTACCATACTGCTGGTATCGCCCATTCAAAAGTCCTGTGAGGAGTGGGCGTGTACGCTTGAGGCAGATAACAGTGGTAGGAATGAATGGCACAAAAGGGCGCACTCTGTCTGAAACACCACCCGGTACTATTCTCAGATTATTTGAATTCAATGACGTCATTAAGACATAGTATCCGCAAATTTACTTTGTTCAGCTGACTTTTTTTTTTCGTTTCTCAAGCTGAGCAAGCTAAATTAAATTACTGCGCTTAAGTTGGGCTTCGTTAAATTTTCTCCTGGTTTCCGATCTCTGACGATGTGCTCGGCTGCAAAGTCTCTCAGCATTACGAAGCAACGATGCATCACCGGGGGAGTGGGGGGTGCGCTGCTGACTCACGATGTCGCCCAACTTGACCAGCAGCTTTTAGGGAATTACGAGTGCAGTGAGTGACGTCAGTCAGGCAAAATAATGACACGGAACGTTTCCATGGCAATGACCTTATCCAAACCTACCAATCGGAGCGGTTCACGGAAATGGTATCATGATTATAAATTAATCGGAGCTATGATCGAAGCCATTCTTTTAGCCAACCCACTCTAAATGTAACCAGCCATAAAAGAACAACACAATGACACAGAAACCATCTGACATTAAAACTGGTCATAACCGGGAACTAATAAATCTTAAGAAACTAGTATTTCGATACGGCTGGGAAAAGCCTAATGATAACAGAGTCCATAGAGCGCTCTATCAATAAGAAGACAACAGTTAGGAAGGCGAGTGTTGCTGCGGCACGTGGTGTGGTGGGTCTGTGAGTGTTGCCTCACTCTGTGTGACTCACACCATTACTCACCTCCTAACATCCTCACCCTACCCCCACTGGCGTGGTCTGGCTTTACTCTTTCCCCAACATGTTTATCATAATACGCCGCCAACGCCTCCACCACCGCAACTACCATTCTACCGCTGTCATCACCATCACCACTGTCATCACCATCAGCACCACTGTGTTGTCACCACAGCCCTATTATCACCATCATCAAAAACCTACCACAGAAAAGACAGCTCCAACACTACTGACATAACCAGAGCTGCAGCCCACTTTATCCACCCTCCCTAATAGCATAAATCTATTATAATATTGCCACCACCTAACCCACCAGCATCCACTAAACTATCATGGATACACAGTGATGTAATATCTCACAAACCACACTATCTCAGATAAGCTCATCACCCTACCTCCCTCCTACGGTGCACATCATAACCCACATTATCTCAGTATGAACAACAGAACGCTTCTGCTACAAGAAACCATCCGCCTCTCCACACAACATATAACCAACCATCCACCCCTTCCATCTCACACGCACACCTCACCATCTACCTCACCTAACCCTTTCGGACACACGATACAGCCAACCACAAGCCTCTTCTTGATACACAACCCACCTCCGGATTTCAGATATTTGATGATATAAAACGAACTCACTTTCCCCTCCTCTGATCAAATCAACAGGCCATCCTCTGCCTCAGGACAAAAACCGCAAACCACTACTCCAACCATGCTCCACCTCAAATATCTCATAAGGAGAGAGAAGAAAGGGGGACAACCGTGTACAGACACTGAGTGTCTGTACACGGCTAAGACTGAAGTGTCCGGGAAGGGCGGAGTTGAAGTCTCTCTCCCTTCCACTATCATCACGATCTAATTTCAGAAAAGAGAGGAAGTTACGGATTCTTCTTCTATGGCTCGGTCATCTGTAACCGACGCTTCTTTGCTTCGGCAAGGAATGAAATACAGGTTTGTCATTACTCTGTATGCTATCGACTCGCCACGAGGGGAGGATGAATACCTGCATTGGGTGTGGGCCTACTGCCGCAAACAGGATTCGAACCTATGTGGGCCCGACCCCGGGCGGACTCACTCCAAAAGGGTCAAAATTTTCCTGCAACTGAATGCTGCGCAGCCATGGGCTGCCGATACCTTTAGAAAGATCCTGGGTAAAACCAAGAATCATAAAAATGGTCTTGGGGTAATTTACAGAAAATAATTCATAAATAAATAAATATATAAATGATCTTCAATTAAGGGCATATACAAATACGTGTATTAATATCATGATGCATAAATACATGCAAGATGAAGGGTCAAGAAGCATCACTGCAGAAATAGCTTTTCACTATCTTTCTAACTGCATATATAACCAGTGCAACAACTAACTGATCGGTGTATGTGGCAACTGTGTATATATATCTATTACATCATATCCTGTTTACCAGTGTGTGTTAGAGTCGCAAACACACATATATACACACAATAACAAAATCCAGCGCAGGTGCTTAAATATGGAGAATCACGTGTGTGTGTGTGTGTGTGTGTGTGTGTGTGTGTGTGTGTGTGTGTGTACGGGAGTAGACAACAGTTCCTCACTTAGTCTCCTAGCAACTGATGTCCGTACCATAGCTGATGCAGTGCCTCCTCCAACCCCCTCTACCATCACACCACCACCACAACTTTACCACAAACTGCCAATACGATCATAAAGCATCATCAATTCCTGTACCATGTTAATAACTAATCTTAACAGGGCAAGGATTACCATGGTATCTAAACCTGCTTTGTGGAAACTAGTTTGCTGTATGAAGACAACTGTGTCATAACAGAGAAGGTATCAACTTTCCACTGGCTTGGAACTGTGGGAAGGATTCACATGACTGTTAGAAACCCACCACCAGTGCAGCAGCTGACTGGCTCTTGCTGAAACCAACAATTCCCTTGTTCTTATTCTTGGTGTTTTCTTTTCCCTGTAGGCTATTGTTCTTTTCAGTGCGGCCCTTGAAATCCACACAAAAATATCAAAATCATAAGTGATTCACACAATGGCTAACAAAACACAGCTGGAGCATAGGGAATGTAAGGAATTTCGCGATGCAAAATTTCAAAACTTTTGTTTTTTTTCAAAGGCATATCTTTCAAACACATTATACAGAGCAGTTTTATATAAAAGTTATCCCCCTGGTGAATAACTGAGAGAGTATCTCGACCTACACTGCATGCGAAAAAATAAAAATACTGGGAACAACTGAAGAGGTTCAATCAGGTGATGAACTGAGTGGCCGCTCTCACTGTAAGCAGACTTTTGCCACTTTCGCCACAACCCACTATTGTACTAATCCAGTTACTATTTTTCACTGAAGACTTCCCTTCCTATACCCCTAAGCGCTCATATTTACAGAGAAATCAACGCCACTTGGGACCCCAACTCGATGATCTCCACATAAGAGCTCTCCACTGTGTGGGGGTCAGTATTTTTATCTAAAGGTTGCACAAGTGTATATGATTTACTGGTCAGTACTCACACTCTAAATGAACACTGCACTCATACTACAATTTATCAGGAGTCAGTTCTATATATGAGGCTACATAATGATGAGCTAATAACAACATACCTACTGTTTACTTCCCTGCCAAGGATCCCCTTCTATGTGGCCCCTGCAGCTCACAGGAAGCTGTCCACTTCCACCATTTGGAACTACAAGTCAAGAGGTGTGGTGATGTGTTTATGTCTAAGGCAAATGCAGGACAACTGAAGAGTAGGTGCTCAGTGTCTTCATTATGGAAGTTCCATCTTGGGCATGAGTGGGGATTGTAAGTGCATTGTTATGGGGATGAATGATGCCCAGAGGGTAGACAAGAGAGTGTAACTCGTATGTACCTGGGTGTGTAGTTATAGATGGGTGTTTATCTGCTGAAGTGGAATTTGCGACTGGATTGGAAAAGCAGTTGTAGTGCTTGTCAAGTCATACTGTGTGTATGTGGTTTGTTGATGTGTTTACAGGGGGAGGGGGATCTGCGAATACTTGATGCTAAAGTATGAAGCAAGGTTGGGTTTTCTGTTTCTGTTTGGGATATGGTTGTTGGTTATGGGGTGATCTGGGTGAGAGGGGTCTAGTGCTGTTACAAAAAAATGAATGCTGAGTATATTGAGGCAATGCTTGTTGAGAGTGAAGAGGCAGAAGGTTGCAAGTGTGTTTTAAGAAGTGTAAAAATAAGCAATTGAATGTAAATGTGCATAAAAGTAGAGTGATGGTGTTTAAGGGGAAACTGGGTGAAAGTACAGATTTTGTAAAGCTCTAAAGAATGAGAGGAATAAATGTAAAAACTGTGTCATAGATAAGGGGGAAGGAGTGAAAGATTGGAAGAGGAGACAGAATCTTGGGAGCTAGCCTGGGTAAGTTTGGTGGCATGAAAGGAGAGAAAAGAGAAAGTAGTACAAGGTAGAAAAGTTACTGGGTCCATTAAGAGAATAATGAATGGTATCCACAGGATAGAGTAAACTGGAGCGATGTGTTATACAGTGAGACTAAACCAGGGCATATGAAGCAGCCTGGGGAAACCAGAGAAAGGTCTGTGGGGCTTGTCTGTGTATAAAAGGCTGTAGTTTCAGTAAATTTCATGTGTTTCTGGTGCTATTTTGTAAATGCATGAAATGGTGAACAAGTCTGAAAAAAAATAATGATGTATGTTTGTGTAAACAAAAATGTATATACGTAAAATGTAATCCTAAATAATGTTAATGTCATATAAAGAATCTGAGTAATGAGATTCATCTACCCCCTCCTCCCTTTCATCTACTGGGGTATTTATATGCATTACTTCAGTTTTATCTATGGCCATATGAGTTATGTTAGCTCCATATTTTGCTCATATCCTCAACTTTTACATGCATCTCTTTCATAAATGGTGAAATGTTGTTACTGAATACATGTTATGAGGGTAACTCCCTCCTTTACCTCCATCCTTACAGAAACATAATAACAGCTGTGCCCATTCCCAAGCAGATATGACAGAATTCAGTAAATAGAAATTCATACCATAAAAATAAAACATAACCAAAGAAATGTAAATCATGGCTCATTCTTCAAAACAGGGCCAAGTTTGTGAAACTTGTAGGTAGCAAGACTGACAACAAAAACGGCTGGAAGCACAGTGAAGAGTTTGTTAATAATAAACTTGTTCAAAAAGAATTTTCTTTTCCTGGTCCAATTATAATTATCATTTCATTACCTACTTTTAAGCATTATTTTCCCACTGCAATCATGTGCTTAAGCTCCTATGATTTGTTGCACTTATGCAAGGAGTTATGCTGTTAACAGGCCTAACCAGGGAATACAAGTGATAAAGATAAATCATGGTTTAGTCTTTAAGACTTAGTAGTGAATGATGCACTCTTATTTCAGTATAATACTCATGACAGTCAGGGAGAGGATGTGCACTGCTGATATCGGTCAGATGTAAGAACATTTGTCCTGAGGGACAAACTAGAGGGAAAGGATAAAGAATGAATGGAAGAATCTAAAAGATTAAGACCATTATTCCTTTGTTCTTGACGCTACCTTGCTATGGTAGCTGAGGGAATAGCGCATAAAAGAAATTATCTATGTGCCACGTTTTATTTCAATGTCATTTTCATAAAAAATACCACTACATTTTCCCATCATAACATGAGTCATTTCACTGTTATAATATCACTTGAAATTAGTATCGGAATATGTTTTTGATACTAGGAATGGTACTCATTCATCCTTGAACTGGATGAATTATATGTTAAGTGAAAAATTCATGTTGGGAGTTGCTTAACTCAGTATGGTAAGAAATTATTTCATGTTTTGACAAAATTATTGAACTTTTCAATAACAGTTAGGCAAAATTAGAAGTTCATCTCTTTCCAATCAGAATTTAACATGATAGCCCACTTCCCTGAAAAAAATACTAATTCTCATTTTGTTTAATTATCCCTGGGGATAGGGATGGAAGAATAATATCAAATACTTCACAGTGTCAAAGAAGGTGACAATGGGGGGCCTCCTCCACAAACGTTTTAAAAGGAGGAACAGAAGAAGGAACCAAGCGGTGATTTTTCCTCAAAAGCCCAGTAATCTATTCCAAGTGCTATCTCGACAAGGTAAGAAGAAAATGAAAAAGTATAAAAATAAGGTAATCACTGCTGATAACCAGAAGTAATTCTAATAACCTGTGAAAGAAAATCTTGTTACTAACAGTAAAATGTGGTCCTGAACATCTGTTTATGGAAAAGTAGGCATGGTCCACTCAGTAAAAAATCATAAACCTAATAAGAGATTACAGAAAGGGATGAAAACAAATATATTGTACTTACACTTTCCGCTCACTTGGCGATGAGGTAACAAGCTCATAAATCTGAGCTCCTACTGACTGCGTTGTGACTATGAAGAAGGCAGAATTATCTGTTGGAACAAGATATGGTATGGTTTAGGAAGCTTTCATGTGGCATGATATTCAACAACAGCTTACAAATCAGTGTCATATATGATTTTTTTTCTCCCCCTATATATTTGTCATTTCCCATGTTAGCAATGCAATGCAAGGAAAGACAAAGAAATGGCACATTCTCTCATACCCACTCTCTTGCTGTTATGGATAATGCATTATAAGCACAGGCCCCTATCCATAACACGAACCCACAGACCTTTCCTGGTTTCCCCTGGCTGCTTCATGTGCCTTAGTTCAGTCCAATGACAGCATGTCACTCCCATATACCACATCACTCCGATTCATTTCATCCCGTGCACACCTTACATCCTCCTGTATGTTCACGCTTAGAGCACTTAAAACCTTTTCCTCTCCATCCTTCCATACCCAATTCAGTCTCCTCATCCTTGTTCCTTCCACTTCTGCATGTAGCTGCTATGTCAACCTCTCCTTTCCTTAAGCCTACACAATTCAAGTCCACCCTTAACAGCTTCCTCAACCATACTCCCATTATCAAACCACTATCTAATTACTCGAGCAACCCTCTTCACACTACAAGACTTCACACATTTCATTTCCAACACAATCTCCCTCTTCCATACTTTTTTTATGTAGAGCAAATGCCATTGCATCAATCTGTCTAATTCTACCTCCTATTCATTAAAATTTTGAGTCCTAAACCATCATAAACAAAGAGGCAACATTCAGGTTACTGTACAGAAACTGACCCTGAATATATCACCTTCACAGACCTCACATCATGTACTCCATCAGAATTCCTTCTGTACATATATCATGTGAACCGACAAACATCCTTGTGTTGAAAATATTTATTTACACTCTTATCTTTCTGCTTTCAGCTATACATTCTAAGCTGAAATTCTATGTTGCTAAATGTCCTTACATACTTAAGGTGATGTATAACTTGCATGTTTTGATGTTGACATTCACTTCATCACCTATTCCTCATGAAGACCATCAAATTTTGCAATATCATCAAATTATAAAAATTGATTTTATTCAAGTAATACACATACTTAACCTAAATATACAATATGTTACAAATAAGCTTTCTCGATGATAAAGTAATAAATGTACTCTAGTATCTACTAATTTTCACACACATATAAACTCTACACCTGTTCATATATTAGGATTTCAGCATCATAATGTTGCAATGAAAAATATACGACAAAATCCAAAGGCAAAATCAAAAGTGTTATTCTTTGGATGGATATCCTCGAAAAATAATCTTAATGTTACTGAATTCATACTAGTAAAAAAATCAAATATCATCCACTAATGAATATCATGAATAACAACATCTCACAAGACTATTTCTCACATATAAAGAAAATTCACTTTGACCAAATACTGAAAATTAATTTTGAAGAACGTCATGTAAAGCAAGAATAACTGTCAACTAAAGAAGTTAACATTAAACCAAAAACATGGCAGCAAATTAGCTTTCAAACTAACCTGTGGCTACTGCCCTGAAGAGCATGGATGGTCCATATTTAACAATGGGTGAGTGAGTTAGCTTATTATCATCCCTGCCAAGAGATTTGGAGTGATTCTTAAGGATGTATTTATCATCAGCCTTTTGAAGAAGTACAATAAATTCATCCAGAAGCAAAACCAGGAGATCAATATTTTTCTGACCCTTTGCAATTCTCCAAGTTAATGAGCCTTCATATATCAGCTTGTGTTTGGTCAGGTCCAGGTTCTGTTGGAAGAAAATTGTGATGACGTCAGTATGATTTCATGAAAATTGAGGCTAAACAGATTGAAGTGATTATTACCTCTGTGGTTTACATTCCTATTAAGAAATCAACTGCAACTAGTTGAACACAAGAGATAATTAACAGAATCAGCAGAATTCTGACTTGTACATAATAATTTCTGTTGAAGAACTAATAAAATAATGAAGTGAAAACTCCCCCCTTATGGTCTCCTTGGCAAGACTGCTGTTTATTTCTCTGGAAAAAATGCATCACTGGATTCATAATCTGGTATACCCCAGATGTCCTCAGGGAGTATGCATATGAACTAGCCACAATCTCTGCTTGTCATGTCCGTCTAAAAATCAAAACTTTTTCTTCTTATTGGAAGAATGTCTTTGTGCAGTTCATCTCCAAGAAGACTAATTTAACCCTTTCAATTATAAACCAACTGCTCTCGCCCCCAATATCTACAAAGTTTTTGAACCTCTCATTTTCTCAAGAACTTAGAATCCCATCCCCTTCTTTCTGATCAACACTATGGCTTTCGTAGCAAGAGTTCCACCGGTGATCTCTCCTACATGACTTACCTGTAGTCCTCTTCTCTCAAGAATTTTGGTGAAACTTTTGTCATGGCTCTCAACACCTCCAGTGCATTTGACAAGGAGTGGAAAAATCCTTTGCTTTCCAAAATTCCTTCCTTTGGTTTTTTGTTTCTCTGTTCCCTGATGTTTTGCCTTCTCTCTGACCGATCTACTGCAGCAGATGCTGCTCATATTAATACTTCCTCTTATCCTATTAACAGCAGTGTTCCCAGGATTCTATCTTCTCTCCATATCTCTTATCGACTACTAACCCTATTCACTCTTATACTGGTGTTTCCAATGTAAACACTTCAATTCACTTTCCTTCCCCTAAATTCCAATATTCATTTTCTCTCTCTTGTACAAAACATATCTCTTATTTCAATTAGAAGCTGTGCAACATCTTAGATTGGGTAAGCAGTAACCTTGTTAACTTTAATTGTTCTCAGATGCATGAAAAGCATGAAAGATTTTTTCATTTCATTACCTATAAATAAAACAATGCCAAAATACAAGAAGGAAACTGTGAAGATGTCCAGTGCTTGAAAAAGTGTTGCTCAGTACTTACAAGAATGAATAACACTTTGGGCCAATAAAGAGAAGATATAAAACTCACAAAAATGATATATATAAGAGTGTGCCTACTCAGCCTGGTTGTGAAATAAACATAGGTTTGTGAGGCCAAAGCTTGAAACAACCTTATTGGGAAAAGGAGCAAAAATACAGCTTTGACCTAAACCAAGTTTTGGAGGTACACAATCCTCCAGTATCAACACGAGTTGTGCATGGATAGAAAGACTTTTGATGAAAGATATATGGTAAGGAATGTGCTAGAGGAGTTCGATAAAAAAAGAGAGAAGTGATGACATAAATGTGCGACAGAGATGCTTGTCTCAATGGCAATGCATTGATGCAGATAAAGTAAATGTCACCTTACGAAAAACTTTTACAGAAGATGTAATTCTACATACAGGCAATGGCTAATCTAACACAAATGTACATGTAATCTAATGATTAAGAAATTATCTTAACATTCTTAAACTCACCCCTTTTAATTCATCTGAGTGCCCATGCTTGTTCTTTGCTAAAGATGACTGATCAAGCTTCCGCTGTATCTCGCTGAGTCTCTGACTGTTTTCTGCTTCTTGTACTGCTGTATTTACATAAGCCAAGATCTCCCGTGCTCTCTCCAGAGCTCGAGATATTTGTTCATACTCTTCTGGATGGGTATTGCTGTCAGTGTAGGCTAATAATGACTCCATAAACAAAGGGTACTGGAAATAAAAATTAAATCTTTTAAATGTGGTTTATAATTCATTTCAATAATATGGTCTGGACAGTAACTGCTGTCATCCAAAAAAATAGAAAAAATAAAAAAATGGAGAGTTAACACTTCATAGCCTGATTGAGTCTGGCAAACCTAATCTGCTCAGAGTTTCACTACTACTTTAAAACCAAACCTAGCACTTATCTGTCTATATATCTATCAGTTGCATATCTAGGGTATGGCAGGTAGGGCAGGTGCCCTGGGCGCCACTTAACAGGTTTGTTTTTTGACATATGCAACCTGATTGACATTTTCAACAGTGTGGTTTTGTGAGATAAAAAAGAACTTCACCTACTTTCCAACTATGGTAATATTTTGCTACTATCAGTTACAGCACTGCTTTTATGTTACAATTTTAATCAAATAAGTCTTTAAGAGTTTATATAATCTAAGCTTGGCCTAACTCTTCAACAGTTCATAATTACTCTATATATTTTCATGTACATCTACTATATGTACATTTTCAATCAAGCCAGGGGTGCAATTTCAGTGCTTGCCATAGGTGCTATTTCCCCTAGATAAGCCTCTGATATCTATATCTCTGATGCCCACTCCCTCAAGGAACTCCCATTAAGGAGGTGAACATGACAAAAGAGTCTCCACTTATTCCTGTCCTAACATGCCTCCCTTGCATACACCATTCCACACATTCTTCCATCGTTTCTCTCCTTCTAGTACTCTTCCACTTTCTTTCCTGTCACAGGTGGTCTTCCTCTCACACTAAACTCTTTAATCATACTACCATACACTCTCCTAATAAACCTCCCATCTTCCATTCTTTCCATATGACCAAACCACCTCAAACTATTCTGCATCACCCACTGTACCACTCTGCAATTCATTCCCTATGCATTCCCTTCCACACCAAATCTCTCATATACCCCATCATTTCTTTCTTTAATCCATCTAATCATACTACATGCTCCACTCAAAGAGTTCATTTCCACAGCTTGGATTTTTGACCTCCATGACTCATTCCATGTCTATGTTTCTGTTGGATAGGTCAGGATCAGGACTACGCTGTCTTTTAATCATTCACCTGCCTCCATACTTACACCCTCATCCTTCATTATTCTCTTCAGGGACCCAGTGACTTTTAATTTGTTCTGCTCTCTACCTTATCTCTCCTTCCATGTCACCAAACTTATCCAAGATAGTTCCAAAAACTTTAAGACCCTCTTCCAGTCTTTCTCCCTACATATCTATAACAGGGTTAAGAACACTTTCTTAAATGATTTGTAAAATCTATACTTTTATCTGTTTCCTTTCAAATACCATTACTTTACTTTTATTTGAATTTTCCTTCAACCATCTATCCTTACATATATCATAAAGACATTAAGACCTTCTGCAACTCCTTTTCATTCTCAACAAACAACACAGTATCATCATCAAACTGGCTTGTAACTATCTACAAGACCTCACCACCACACTTGGGAATCGCTGCAATCCCTTTTCTTTATCTTTAATTTCATTTCGCTTATCACCTCATCCATATATATGTTAAAAGCTACAGTGACATCACACAGCCCTTCTTCATACCTGCATGTGTACCAAAACTTTCACTCAACTCTACATCGAATCTTACACATGCATTTGCTCCTCTGTAAAAGGCTTTCACACCATCCAACAATTGTCCCCCTAACCCATATATCCTTAACAAGTCCCATAAAACATTTCACTTGACTCTGTCATACGCTTTTTTCAGATCCATAAAAGCTGCATGCAGCCTCTTACTTTTCACTAAATACTTTTCCACAGTCATTCTCACTGCAAAATTGTGATCTGCACATCCTCTACCTTTCCTAATACCCCCTTGCTCCTCATCCTACATTCAGTCATTTCCCTCACTATATCAATCAACACTTTTGCATACACGTTTCCTGGTATACCCAAGTTTTATTCCCCAATAACTGATGTATGTGGATACATCATTAGCCCCTTTTCCTTCGAATAAAGGAACAATAATAGCTTTCACCCAATCCTCAGGCAGAACATTCTGCTTCCAGGCTAAATCATAATCAAATGCAACCATGCTTTCACACTTTCTCCTCCATACTTCAACATTTCAGCCGTAATTCCTACTTCAACCTTATCACTGCCCTTTTTACCTCCTGGAGTTCACTAGTTCACTGGAGACTATACTGCCAAGGCCATCCACCTTGAGGGAGTTCTTGGTGGGAATAGGCATCAGAGATACTGATAGACAGATATATAGAACTCCTTTCGTGCTTATAGGCCCCTACATTTGTATCTTTTCCTTCCATTCTACAAATCCATGCATGTAAAAACTGCCACCTTTTCTTCTCCCACATTCATCAGTTATACAAAATATTCTTTCCATCTTCCTTTTATTTCTCCTTCAAATTCAGAAACTCCTCTTCCTTATTTCTCATATTTACATTCCCACTCTTACATCCACCTCTTTCCTTTTTCAACTCCTTCCAGGACAATTTCTTACTTTCATTAATCTTCCACACAACTTTCTTCCAAAATCTTCATGTACTCTTTCTTAGCTCTCCTCACCATCAGCTTCTTAACATTCAGCTACCACATCTTATACTTTTTGCTCCTTTATACTCCTTTCCAGCAACCTGCCACATGCCTTAATCTTTTTTCCACAGCATTTCTATTCTCATCCATCCACCATGCATTTTCCCTTTTGTCCTATCTCACAATCTTGCATCTAACTAATTAGATAAATTTTACCAGTCTTTAAACATTTTTAACATCTGATTCACACATGACTGCATCCCTACATTTGATGCATTTTCATATAAGTTTCTGTCACCTTTCTTTCATACTCCTTGCATTCTTTCTGATTCATTTTCTAGCTCGCCAACACTTTCACCTCTCCATTCTTCCTTATGTTACACTTCCATTTTTCTGATCCTCGCCTCCACAAGAACAGTAAAAAAGTCACAATCTCCAAATGATCCTCTTATAACTCTACCACACAATAAAACCTTCCTCAACCTTTCATCCACTGCCACAGGGTCTAACATACACTTTTATTATTCTCTGCCATATATATCTGAGGATCATCTTGTGCTCAAAAATGGTGATCGCAAGGAATAAACTCATCAGCATCTATATTCTAAAATATCTGTTCTGACCTTGGAATATTCATAGGTAATCCCAACATTCATCTTGAACACCCACAAGTCAAGACTGGTGCCTTACCTAATATCTCATTGAAACTCAATGGCTCATCTCAATATATTTTTCTCTTAGATATACTACTTGCCTTACTTCCTCTTTTACATCTTTTGTTTTCATACTCTTCTATTGCTCCTTATTCTTTAATTTACCAGCTCCTTTAATAACTACTAATATAATGTGGGCACAAGCAAACAAATATCAAGGAAACACTGATAAATGAAACAGATTTTAGTAGATATGGGTCACTTTTCCAAACTATTGAACTTTTCTGAGGGAACATTCAAAAGCATTGTTGATCTAAGGCATACCTGATCTAAACTCAGTAAGTTGTCCCAGATATGAGCAAACATAATATTCAAAGTTTTCTTTATCTTAACCAGACTCAGATGATCTAACATTCATGTTAATGGGGTATAAAGATATTTTCTTATATGTGGAAACACCAAAAATATGAAATCTAACGTTAATACACATGCACAACATTTTAAAGCAAATTTTCTTGCCAGCAATTTCAGTTTTACACACCTTTGATAACCTCTGAAAGCCTGCTGGTAGCATGTCTTTAAGCTGAAGTCTCCGACAAGCAGGGTTGTTTTCTTGTTCCTGAAGAAAACTGGATAATCTCTGGTCTCTTTTTTGCCGCTGCTTGAGATTTTCCAAAGCTAAAAACTGTGTTCTGAGAAACTCGGCAGCTTGCTGCTGGAAGTGATCTCCTTGCTCACCATCAAACTGTAAAAACAACTGTATTAGCAACAGGAATGGAACTTTATTATCTTTTTAACCTGTACCAACATGAGTTTTTCTACTTCATATGATAAGAAAAATCATAACGTAACAACTCATTATATCAAGATTGTTCCAGATACTAAGGATATTACATTTGTCCTGTATCACAACAAATGTTGACTGGGGATCTTAAACTAAATTCTGAGTCTTCCAAAAATTTTTTGGTAATACTCTTAAACAAAGTCAAAGACCTATCCAACTGTTAACTTACACTTCATTTCCAATAATGGGGTGGATTAAGTTTATAAAGCCTCTTGACAAACTCACATGTAAGTTCAACCAATATCCTGAGTACTTGAGAACATAATGGCTTCCACAGCACTACAGTCCATCTGATTTATTCACTTTGCACATCAAGACAATTAACTCCTTACTCTATCCACACAAAATGCCTCATTAGATTTCTAAATATACTTACTTTCTGCTCTTATTTATCTTCTTAAAGAGAGAGAATAATAAACTTCTTCTCCCTTAGATAACCATCTATTACAATTTCTGAGATCCTGATTTACTTTCCTGTTATTCCTAAATATCAAATCTTTAACAAATCTATTAAGGACTCCATTCTCTGCTCTCAAGTCATGACAGGTCTTTTGGAAGGCTGACCTTTTCCTCTCAGACTCTCTTCTATCAACCACCTTCTTATAATCTTGCATTTTCCACATTTTCCCATGCGGTTCCTTTCTTTTCATAACCTATTCGCACAGTGCCACACACCTCAGGGTGTTTATAACTTCAATTAATCCACTCATTAAATACCTTAACATCATCTCAATTCCACTTAGTACCATTTTATGGATGTCTTTCAGTTTTTATGTCACTATTTTGAAAGTTATCTTTTGCACTTCCATAACTTCTCCAAATTTTCATTCACATTTCTAGTCCCATGAAATCTAATAAATATATCTTAATCTACACATTACTATCATATACACAAATAAGTCCTGTCTGCTTTACAAGCACAGTGTCATTTATATTATATCTTTCCAGAATTATACCAGCCATACTCTTGTTACCCTTGTCTTGGTACTTGTATCACACATGTTTCTGCATAACCATGTGTTGACTATTTCAACTACAATACTCATACCCAATAATGCACATTCCATGAATCCTTTAATCAACATCAACTTCACTTGGAATCTTATATACTCTACTCCTCCTCCTAAACTCATGACTTCACGTCATCCATCAAAATGTTTTTCAATGGATCCACTTCATTCACTTTTTTTTAAGTTACCTCCAGAAAGTTTTCTTTACATGCTCTTTTCTATCAATGCATGGTACATATGCAACTACTACATTAACCTCATCTTCTCTAACACTTCATGGCTCCTATGTAACAATCATAACGACATCAAGTCCATCACAACTGAATTCTGCATTTAACACCTAAACATTTACATGTTAGTATTAAGATATCTTTTCACACAATTCTTCTTACATCAGCAGTTCAGTAAATTCTTTCATACTCATAACCCTATGAAGACAATGCCGTCACACTCACTCATTTCAGACATGTATACAACTACTCCTTAAATCTATCTTGCACGCACTAAAAAATATCAATGAACCTTTCCCAAGAAGTCATGACAGTGAAGTTGGTATAAGCAAATTAAATGATGAGGGCCCAAAGTAATTTACTTTATAACAAGGAAATAATTGCACAATAAGTGCAATTTCTCTAATAAAAAGAATTGAGGACTAAAAAGCAAAACACATCCAATCAGAAAATATACAAAAAAAAAGCACAAAGATGCTGCTACATAATAAGAAAAAGTAGAAATACTTACCATATTTATAAGAAGATCACCAACTCTCAAAACAAGAGGCTCTTCTTGTCTTCTCTTCTTCATGGCCTGATTAAAGGCAGTGTGGATCTCCAACATTTGGTCCATATTTGGGAAAAGAATGTCCAGCTGATCTCTTGGTAAGAGCCCTGCCTCTGTCATGGGCACTTGAAACAGGTGTTTTAAAACTTTTAAGACCCGTACATGTGTCCTTTCAGTGTGGAATAATTCTGAAAAGGATATGTATATCAATAAAAAATACTAAAGAGGAAAGAAACACTCTTAACAAGAGTACAAATGAATACTATAATGTTATATTGATGCAGAACACATATTTTGTAATCAAACATCCTCAAACTCATCACTGTTCCTCAAAGGCTGTTTTTTTCCATTCATTTAATACTTACTTATCACTGCACCTAATAATTCCACCCTTTCTTTCTCCCTAACTACCTCTTTCCTCTACTATCACAGCTGGTTCTAAGACACAAGAAACAACAATAACAAAGAATCTAAACTATTTGCAGAATTTAGGGAGACACCCTGCTTAAAAGCAGCTTTTTCTCTGAGTCAGTCCTTTCCAATACCTGGTGACAGATCAATCATTCTCTTTTTCCCTATCAACAGCAGTGTCCCTTTGGGACGAGTTCTTTCTCTTAACATCTTCCTTTTTATCAATATTTTCCATATATAATACCTGAAAAGGACCAACCAGAAAGGAAGCTGGAATCGAGAAAACAGTGTGGGAGAACACCAAAAAAGGGAGCCTGATAATCAAAAACTGATACCAAACTTCACCAAGAGCTTTTGGGGTATCATGGACTACAACAGGATTAATCCAAGTTTGTCAGACAAGTCCAGACATTACTAACATTAGAAAAAAGACATTACCAGAGGGTCTTATCTGCTTAAGAAATTGTAAATAAGAGGCATTTGGAGATTTTGGAAATAATAGATGTGAAAGCCAGAAGCTGAAATCTGGAAAGCAAATCCAGTAAAGTACAGTACAGTTAAAGAATTACTTGTTACTAATATTTACATACCTCTCACATCACAAAAACAATTGAAAGTGTGCAAAGAGGAAGCAAAAGGAAGACATACATTTCACTCAAAAGCAGAATAACAAACATTTAACCTAACATTTTTGTTTGCAACTATTTAATAAACTAGTTGAATAAAGACGACAGCTGTGCGCCAATGAAGGGCACTGTAAGTTACACAACAATGACTTACATATACAGTGGGTGTAACTCATTCAATTTAGAAATAAAAAAATCAATGATTTCTTTGTTCTAGATGAGTAAATGCTCTACCTATAGAGTTGTGGATTGTAGGAGGATGAAAAGACATAGGGATGCAAAGAATTCCACAAACATGATGTGCAAGATACGAAGGTGAATGAGGATCATGCACAACAAGAGGACTTTTACAGAGAAACAATGGCAAGAGGACATGTGTCATGACTATGAATGACTGAAGCTGGGGTAATGGATTAGACTTAATCAGCCACCGACCATGGAAAGAGCAGAGGAGTAAAAGTGAGAAGACATTGTCTGACATGTTTGGGAGGTATGGAGGAAGTGAAAGACTGGTTATTGTGGCAAATAGCTTTTGATAGCATTTTGTCCATTAAGTACAGGGAGGGCTTTAAAAGCACCAGTCCCATGCACGCAAAAAGTATGCAGATTAACTTCAGAAGGGTATGAATGAATGTAAAAAAAGAAACCTGATTTATATGATTTTTTTTTTGCAAAGTTATTGATGTGGTAATTCTAGATAAGGTTCTTAGTTCCTGTAATACCTTGGACACTGACATTGGTGGCTAGAGTACCAGGATGTTAATGCTTTGTCTCTCATATCAGAATTATTCTGCAGTACGCAACTGCATGCACTAATAAACATGTAGGAAAATAGTGAGCTACCCCATCAAGTATAAAATGTAGAAAAGTATGAGAAGCAATACCAAACAAAAGCCAGAAAAAAAGGTATAAAGAGAACAATATGTGACAATCATTGTGTCGGTGTTACATACCATTTATAGTTTCTTGCCTCTTTCGTTCCTTAGGCTTGAGCTTCTTAATTTCCTCCTCAGAGACTAGTTTCTGCCAGTTTGGAAGATCCACCTCAGCCTCAATGTCAGAATCATTTTCGAGGACTGGGGCAGGTAAGGGTGCATCTGTTCGAGACACGTGCTCTAAGGAGGTGCTTGGGCTCTCCAGGCTGTAAGGATATTGAAGCTATTAGAATAATGACAAAAGAGTAAAGAATTTTCTTTCCTGTTAGTCAAGCACTGTGCAGCAAGAAAAATTAGAAGACCTCTAGTTATTTCATATTTCTCCACATGTTCATCTGACACTGCAGTCTTTTCTAATATGGTATCTAATCTCTTTACTCCAGTTTACTTCTATCATATAACAGATCGTTTGTGAAACTTTAATATCATAATAAGAAATTCGAGTCTTCAATAAGCTATCAGATACAGTTCACACCCAGTAACAGCTTTGAAAATTTAGTGAATGATACATGGGCACACGACTAAAACTAAAGAGTATTCAGGATAATGTATGTGTTTACGACAAAATCGATATTCTAATCTGTTTCGCCACGCCAAGTTAACTACTCTTGCGGTGTCATATGCTCCCAAACGAGAATGACACCAATGTGATGGATGATAACAAGTGGGGTTATGTCCTCTTTAATCCAGAGGTAAAAGTCGTTAGGTCACACTAGGCTGCACAATCTGCAGGACTTCTGACGGACCAAGACTAACGTGCCAAAACGAGTTACAATCCTGTTTATGTATGTCAAGTAAACGTACATATAAGTATTATTTAATAACCGGAAGGCTCGCCTCTTTTAGCAAACTACAAAATCAGGATGCAGACCTAAGCCTTCGTGGGAACAACGACGAATATGACTGACACCAGCGCAGGCATCACATCAACTTTATTCTTCGACCTCGGAATAAAATTTGGACCCAAGACATTGCACCGAACATAAAGGGTATTATAATTGCTCTACTCCATAAAAGGCTAAATAAAAATACTGATAACGGAACAGAATAATGCGCGGAATAACATACGTTCGACCATCTAACCTAAAACCGAAAGTTAGTACCATAAAATTGAAAAGTGCAATGGCATTCCAAGGTGCTGAAATTAAAATAAACATGGTGCAGACCTTTGAATATAACCAAAGACTAAATGGTTTATCAAATTCATAAATCAACCTGCAAAGCAATCAGAAAGGATTTCATCTTCCGCGTAAGGAGTATAAATAATGAAGACACATTCATCACAGAACATAGTCTTCACATTCCAGTCTTCACTTCTATTTTCCTGGGCTGGACATATGCGTCATGGCCATGATGTGTGTTAATGCCTATCATCTCATTATCTTATACTGACACGTTCACCGATACCTCCACTTTCTCCCGATAGGGTTGGCTCCCTGTGGGTCCCTAGGGCATAAATGGACTCTCCTGTTAATCTATATGCTCACTAAGCTCTTCACTTGACCCCACCTATCTCCAACACTACGTTCCGCACCTGACTCCACCTATCTCCAGCAGTACGTTCTGCACTTGACCTACACTACGCTCCAAGTATGCGTCCTTTACCCGTATGAGATTATCCTTTACATACTGTGCTTATCATTAACAAGTGAATTTTCCAATGTAACTGTCGACATTATACAATATCATGTTGATCCTGAAATGCAAATCATGATTTACGTACCTATTTTACCCCGTTCATCGTTAACCAAACAGTACCTATTTTACTCCGTTCATTGTTAACCAAACATATTTTGTTTTCGCTTTCCATTCTAATAATTGCACTTGTTATCAAAGGTACATATCTTGAACCTAAACGAATCTTGATATTCATTATATGTATAACCTACGTCACCTTGCTTTCTATTATACCAATGATATGGGTACTGTCCCTCCATTTTTTGACAGTACTAGGATGTTTTAGTGGGGAGGAGGGGGTCCATGTACACTCTATAATTGCCTACACCAACCTGTGGCCTTGTGCCTTCCTCAACACTATCAATGATATCCTCTGCCTATGTGTATTTAGACAGAGACCTTGAAAACAGAAATCTAAAATCATCGTCACACACAACATCTAGCAAGTCGAGGTGATTCTTTTGACATGCAGTAATGTATAACGTAAACTAATGCATCCTTGGAAGCCAGCAAGGAAAAGACAACCCCCATAAATTGTTAACTACAGCAAGGGAAAAGAAGATAATGTTCCTGCTTTCAGCCAGACTGGTGCAAGGCAAGTGACGTCCCTGTCGCTACAAGGATGCCATCCCAGACGGAATGACTTACCTATGTGAAAGACTTGAGTTTGACGAACTGCCGGAAGTGCCGAAGTTGTGACTTGATTCTGCGTCCACATCGCTGAAAATGAAACGAAAAAGAATTAATGAAGTTTCCAGAAACACACACACACACACACACACACACACACACACACAACTGCGCACGTACGTACATGTACTGTCATCTTGCTCTATTGACTCCTTCGTTAAGTTTAAGAAAGTCCTATGTATCAGATCTGTTACGGCTACTGTATAACTAAGACTGTACTTGTTAATGAAGCATGTCTCCTGTATGACGAATCATCTTATTCAGTCAACCAGTACAATAAATGGAATACAACTGCCAACCAGTAAAATGAATGGAATAGTGTTACATCGTCAACCAATTCGATGAACAGAATCCTATCGTTAACCAGTGCAGTGCATTGCAAGGAATAGTGTTATATCGTCAACCAGAAACACACACATCAGTACGATGAATGTAATAATGTCATATCGTTAAACAATACGCAGAATGGAATAGTGTTATATCGTTAACCAGCACGGTGAATGGAATTATGTTATATCGTTGACCGGTACGGAGAATGGAATAGTGTTATATCGTTAACCAGTACGGTGAATGTAATAATCTTATATTGTTAACCAGGGACCACCAGACGATAATGCTACATAACACACATATTAGGTCAGCCTGTGACGCACTCCCCACGGTGCAGCCAACACCGAGATAGCTGAGGTACTGGTCATAACCAGAGTTGTGGGTGTCAACAAAGGTCGCGGGTGTCACAATCTGGGTTGTCGGTGTCAGCTAAGGTTGTGGGTGTCATAACCAGGGCTTTGGGTGGGTGTCATAACCAGAGCTGCGGGTGGGTGTCACAACCAGGGCTGCGGGCGGTGTCATAACCAGGGCTGCAGGTGGGTGT
The DNA here is from genome assembly GCA_032361705.1 of Panulirus versicolor. Taxonomy (NCBI): domain Eukaryota; kingdom Metazoa; phylum Arthropoda; class Malacostraca; order Decapoda; family Palinuridae; genus Panulirus; species Panulirus versicolor. Next base: position 7,440 of record JAUUDZ010194797.1, on the reverse strand, counting down.
CATAGCCAGCGCTGTGGGTGGGTGTCATAACCAGGGCTGCGGGTGGCTGTCATGACCGGAAGACGTGTGACAACACAAAACACCGTCCTCGGCGCCCCCAGGTTCCCGGCAGGTCGTGACGAGTGTCGTAAAAGGCTGGAGGTTCCCCTGGGAGCTGTTAAGGCCCAGTAATAGGGCTCCCAGCTCGACCCCGCCCGCTCAGCGGGTCCGCTACCATTCATAACAAGGTAAGGAGGAGGAGGACTCCACGCCCAGAGGAAGTGATGGCAAGGGCGTGAAGGCTGCAATGTGCGAAAACTGTAAAAGTAGTAGTAGTAGTAGTAGTAGTAGTAGTAGTAGTAGTAGTAGAAGTAGTAGTAGTAGTAGTAGTAGAGTATGGTAGAGTACCAATGGGTTGGCTATCATGTTGGTCCGAGGTGTGGTGCAGGGTTAGGACCTCGTGATGTGGGGTTGTGAGGACCGATGGGTGATGGGGTCAAGGAAGAGTGAGGGTGGAGGAGGCAGGGTGTGGCGGGAGGACACCCTGTACATGGCAAGTTGACAGGAGATGGGTGAAGGTGGGAGGTGGGAGGCAGGGAGGCAGGCAGCGGCAGGGAGCCAATGTCAACCCCACGCGGCCTGCCAGCACCTCACCCCCACCTTGCACACTAATAATCTGGATAATCCTCCCACTACGCAACACTACGTCAACCAACCAGCACAACAACACAATCAGGCCACACCTGCCTGACACACACTTATCACAAGTGTTTCATTTACTTGGCTCCTCTACACGGGATGGCTTCCTGTGCTACCCTCGCCTTCACTTGGCATAATCTCATGACTCGACGAATCTATTCAGTCTATTTTTTCGACCGATTTAGAATTATACAGCTCCGTTAGCCTCGCAACACTCAACACAGTACCGGCTAAAACCCCAACCGAAGAAGGCGGCGGCAACAACTTGAGCAAGAGACGGGTCCAGCAACACCATGATGCACGTATCCCGCCTCAACATACAACGAAACCATGGTGCCATGTATGTACACAACCTCCCTCCTTCCTCATACACTGATACCATACTGCACATACACCGACCCATCATGTCGGTATACACCCTCCTTCCTCATACACAGACACCATACTGCACACACACCGACCCATCATGTCGGTACACACCCACCTTCCTCACACTCAGACACCATCATGTACACTCCGTCCTGCCTCCCTGCTCATACAGCGACAGCATCATGTACAAAGTAAGCTAATGTCGCATTGGCTTGCGTGCACACGCCTACGGCAGATGTCTAACATCAAATGAAGGAGCATGGAATACCAAAGCGTACTGCACGAACGTCGATACTATACTATACAAATAACAAAAAACATCTCACAAATGTAAGATGATGCAGGGATCAAAGTTTCAAAAAAAAAAAAAATATGTAAATAAAAACAATGACGCGATACAGCTGATGAGACATCATTCCGAAGCGATACTCTCATTAAGGCAAGGAAGTTCAATTAATAAAACAAGGTATGCAATAATTTTCTTTGAAAATGAGTCACGCAGGAATGGTTTTTCTTTAGTTTAATCAATCCTAGTCCATTCCTGCAACAGTAATTGATATCATGTAACATGATTCTGTTGTTTATACATTATATGTCACCATACCAGGATAGAATAAAAAAATGACTGAAACAAATAAGAGGCTTATCTCCAACCGTCTCGCCTTCCCTGACTGACCACCCGCTCGGCTTCCCCGGCTGACAATCCCTTACCCAGCAAAACATCTAAACAAATCATCCCTCCATTGCTTTCGATATCACAATGTCTTCCTTCCTCATATGGGCAAATGATCAATGCTTGAGCTAGCCTCAATGACAAAATCATAGTCAAGATAATGCTGGAGACAAAAGAGAGCTAAAGATGATGGACAACTTGGTAGGTCTAGCAAATTCTTAGAGATGGTTTCTGACCATGTTTTTGAGTCTGCTAGGTTAGGAAACACCCGAACATTAAAATCAAGCACCTATTGTAGCTTAATTTTTTGTCTACGCCGATGATTTTGTGTGCATACTTAACTGTATTATGCCCAAGGAGTAGCCTGGCTATCTCTACGTATAAAAGGCATACTGCAAAACATAAACATCACAACTAACTGCCATGCAAAATATACGATGTTCCTTACACCGCGGCCAATCCCCTGCTAGTTGTGCCTCTACAGCCTAACAGCAGATGCCCTAAGGTCTAAGGTAGCAGAGATGAGCAAAAGGACGCGCCACTTGACGCTTTCTACAGACTTGCATTCTTAAACCACCTCACCGTACCATCCAACCAAATCATGTTCAAGTTTTTCCCATCCTCGGAGTAATATATGCTTAACTATAAACTATTCCTTTTAATTACAGAGATTCAAATCATAAAGACCCTGTAGTTTGCTTTAACCAGTGTGTCCATGTGAAGACAGACCAGGCAAAGTTGTGGGAAATCATCCCTTGCCCTCCCCTACTCATCAAAACTCATCCTCTTTACTTCAAATTCATTAATCTAAATCCACACGTAACATGTCTCGCCACACTGACACATCAACGACTCATTCTATCGAACACACAAACTGCCCTTATAAAGAAAAACTTTCTATATATGTCTAAAATGCTTCAACTGAGCTGACGTATGTATGGGAGGTAACTGGAACCAGTATTCATCTGGAACATCTGTGTGTTCGTATACAAACGTGTCCCGGAGAGATAAGGGATGAGATCCAGGTCGGGATACGACCAAGGGATAACCAAAGCTTAACGTCATCCGGACACAGTCCCACCCGCCCATGGGACCGCCAACACGAGGATCATCAGGTTGGTCTGTGGATCCTGGCCATCACCCTCAAGCATTCATCGCCAGGTGAACACTCCTGGAGGCTTCTCACACCTCGAACTGGTAAACGCAACAGCACAAGAACTGAACCATTCCAAGTTCGATAGAACAATGATACCACCACCACCACTTTTACTACTACTACTTAAAAGAATGGGACTTCTTCGAGGCTAAATTCTAACTATCGTTATTTTCCCACTACCCTGACCTTGATGTACGCATCAGTGCCCCTGAATAATATTCTACGGAAAGGAAAATGGACCAATGACCACACTGACACATCTCATGCATCAGTTTTAGGGAAGGTAAGGTAAGGTGTGTGTGTGTGTGTGTGTGTGTGTGTGTGTGTGTGTGTGTGTGTACTACAACCGTTACTAATACTTCTTATCTCTCACGACTTATATATAAATTCTAAATGTCAGAAAATTATTTCTCGAGACGACCCAACACGACAAGTGCGCTCGACAGCCCCTCCGACGCGAGAGAGTCTGTGTCAAGTTCGCCGGAGACTGTAGGTCAACCGTGGGACCGAGGGGCTCCTCCAGCACGGGTCAATACACCGGAGTGATGATGTCGGCTGATGAAGCACGTCTTCCTCTAGACAGGTCTACAGCGAGGGGGTCATGACCTTTTGTCCCTCCTTCCACTCGGCTCAACTCGCGATGTATCACCGGCATTCGTTATGTCACGATGCTTCACCACCTTCCCCACCAGAAACCCGGCATACTCGATGTCTGTCAGTTGGCGGCCTCTGTGTCAACCTTCCCCGCATGTTCTGTGTTGTGACCCTCCTCTCCACACACCTGCTAATCCCAGGTCTGTCATTATCTCCCACAGGTAAATCATAACATCTCTCTCCCAGGTCCGCCATCATCTCCCATGGGTAAACCGTAATATATCTCTCCAGTGTAAGCTCCACGGAACACTTTCAGTGCTTCAACTCATTCCTAATGGTTGTCAATGTTCTGCATTTTATTCAGGCCGCGAAAGTTCTTCATGCGTTTTCTCAAAAAGCAGCTTCGCCTCCCTCGATTTGGAAATTTGCATAATCCAGCCTATGTCTCAAAAGGATGATACAATTAGTCTTATTCCCTCTTACATTCCTCCTCCACGATATAATACTTCCTTGGGGTCTTACAGTCAGTACTCGTATTTGTTTCTTCGCTTCCACTAAACTGGAGTTGAAATAGCACATCAATATCCATATCATCTAAACCAAAGTTTCTCTGTGTCATTTACAGATGAGATTTTCATAACACTGATCCATCTTCCGACAACATCTGTAAATGATGGTACGAAAACTGTGCCGTCTGTCTGCATCTACGTCACACAGAAGGTAAAAACAGCAGAGGTGAAAGTAGAGTCCCCTTGGGCTCTTTACTTAGGAGAGATCTGATGAAGGTTTAGAAAAGTTCGACAATGTTTTATTACGTAACTAACACCGTCATCACACTGGTCGAGCAGTTACTGTAAACCATACTAAAGTTCATTTTACATGCCTCTAAAACAGACGTAGCACCAATGGTGACTCAAAAGAATAAACTGATGATAATAAGCGATATAACCTAACCTGTAAAGGAAGGGCGAAACAGCTGTAAGAAAGTGTATAATGATCCATTCACAGCTCAAGCTGATTAAAAACTCGGAACACATGGATATTACTGAACACACTACACTCTCTAGGACGAAAAAAATAACGAAAAATATAAATGATAATCTCTTCGAAATTCTGGAAGGTATGGCTCTCAATCTGCACTCAAACACAGTTCCTCAATGGCACGAGGGAGTACTGCAGTGCGACCAACGTGTATACGGTCGGCAGGCAGCACAAACCCTTACCCTCTCGAAGGAATCTCAGCCAAAACATACCACTTCCTTGGAAGATATTAACTAAATACTGTCCTAAGACGATAGGCATACCAGGGGATGTCACTGACGGAGGTGAACCATCAGCACAAGATGGGATCATTATCATTCATATCCCACAATATTACAGTGTCACAGACTAATGACCTCACACCCACCCAGGACTGACATGACCCGAAAACTATAATAGGTCGCGTCAGGTGGCGGTCACAACACCCGGGCGGGGCCAAGGCGATTACCCCTTAGAGCCATACCATCACTCACCCATCGGGCCTTACACCTCACGAGCTACGTCCCTCCCCATACATCCGCCGGGTTTGAAAAAAAAAAAAAACACTTTCCTACGTCTTCACGCAAATGTCCTCATTTGCGAAACACACACTTCCGATGTACGATGATTTATAGACAATATCATAACGACAAAGTCATGGATCTTGGCCTATTTGTACAGACCAGGTTGCTGGAGCTTGAGGGCCCGACAGACCCTGTATACCTTGGCTCGGTTTCTTGAAGAAAACCTTAGCAGGAATGACGGACGTGTTCCATTTCTTCGCAAGAATCCTGCCGGAGTTGAGTGCAATGCCGCACGAAATGTAACGTAAAGAAACCATCAGGTTTACGATGACACCCAAGCGACAGGGTTCAGCATATCAACCTCTCAGCCCTTACGTGGTACCATACGACCAGTGTGTATTTAATGACCTTGTTTGTAAATGTGTGTGAGAGAGAGAGAGAGAGGGGGGGGGGTTGTAGTGAGGCGCACGATCAGTCACATAAACAGACGGACAGACAGAGACAAACATACGAGATGAACGAGGCAAAAAGACGGATGGGCGGAGCGACAGGCGAACAGACAGACAAAACAAATTAGCAAAAGATGCATCAAGAATAAACAGAAAAGACAGAAAAAATGACAGACAGTAAGCAAGATATCAGAGAATTAGCACAAATATGTTTCCTTAGGTTTTGGATGGGAGGGAAAAAATGAGGACAGACTTGCTGTGACACACGCAAGCGACAGCAGAATATTATTCCAGGCCCGTTCTGCAGTGGAGGGGTGGGTCTCGTGTTAACGCCCGCTGGGTCCCGTAACAAAAAATATAATCCATTATGCTAGTTCCCTCACCCCATAAACTCTAAACGAGGAGCTACAAAGACGAGGAAGAAGGATGAAAAATAATTGCAGACAAGAACTGTTACAAATCACGAGGTCGATCGATCTTGGATGAAAGTAAAGAGAAATGAAACTGCTGCAAAGAGAAAGAGAACAAAAAAAGACACGAAGAAATAGTGGAAAGATAATGAGTTTCCCGATTCACGATGGGTCGTGAATTCGAGTCCGTATATAAAGCTTACGATGCTTGAATACTGAATTACACATAAGTTTACTTTGGTAAGGAGCTCCAGTGCATGACCTTGACCTTCCAGTTTCATGCAATTGGGTCCAGAGTATGACTGATCAACGGAGCGACACCAGGAGCGCGATGATGGTGTGTGTGTGAGTATTCGGGACGATGGCGTGACTTAACCCTGAATCAAGGGTTAGATGGAGAGTGGTGTGGTCATATCGTCATAACCAAGGGTTGTATCGTTGTGTTTGAGAGTTACATTGGTCATATCGTCATAACCAAGGGTTGTATCGTTGTGTTTGAGGGTTACATTGGTTACATTGGCCATCCCACATGGCCAGTCAGAGTGGGTTGGGGGGGGGGGGGGTCAGGATGAGCGTGAACGTGGAATGGATGAGCGTGGCAAAGAGCGTGAGAGAGAGATGGAGTGTGATGGAGTGGGCGATAGTTGGTGGAGTGCCTGAGGCAACCATTGCTCAGCGCTCGACCAAGACGGGAGAGCCTCGCGCGCTCTTCAAAACCGGACAGAGAAAAATTTTGAACTTGATTGTTTCGCAACTGAAGCGCAATTCATAAATCTAGTAAATCAAATACAGTAATCTAGATGATATTCTGCGACGTTCAGTTGCAAAATAATCTCGTAACCACCAGCAAAAAGACGAATGAAAGTTGTTTAAAAAGGTTAAAAAAAAAATGAAATCGTCCCAAAATCCTCAGCGACCACCACCCGTCTCTCAGACAACTTAAAGTAAACAAATTTAGCCTTGTACTGTACTAAAACCTTATGGCATTACTCTTACACTTCCTATCCTCCTTCCTTATCTTCGTCAATGTATTTTTTTTCCCCTCCTCCCTCTCAATCCCTCTTTACAACCCTTGCCATAACTCTGACTTGGACCTGGTCTATCAATTCCCTATTTCCGGCAGTTTCAAGGCCGATGCATTATTTACGTTGGTGCAGAGCACCCATACGTAACAGTGGACGAAGGTCGCTGGTGTTTGGTAAATGTCAACACATTTGCCTCTGGGCGCCACACACTTGCTGTGTTTTGTGAGCTGTTGTCAGCTTTCTTGCGCATGTTGTGAATACCATACATTTTATGGTCATTCTTGGCAATGATCGTAAACGAGAACAACACTGTTCGAATTTAATGACATGTCTGTCTATCTTATTATCTATCTGTCAGTCGATGTAACTATCTGTCGATACATACATATTTTTCGTTTTTCTACATATTCTCCGTGTATCTTTTTTTTTTTTGATACTTGATCAACGTTTCCCGCGTTACCAAAGTAGCGTCAGAAGACAAACGAAGAAAGACACAATGGCTCACACACACACACACACACACACACACACACACACACATA
>JAUUDZ010194686.1:0-17916 GCA_032361705.1 Panulirus versicolor | reverse complement strand
CGTACACATGCCTTACATCCTCGATAAAAACTTTTCACTGCTTCTAACAACTTGCCTCCCACACCATTTATTCTTAAGACCTCCATGGTATATATAGTATATTTATCTTCTTTGATCGCTTTTTTCTGCATCAGCGAGGTAGAGCAAGGAAACAGACGAAGAATGGCTCAACCACTCATATACACATATATATATACATAAATGCCCATACACGCCCATATACATACATAAACATTTCAACGTATACATACATATACATATACATATATATACATGTGTACATATTCATACTTACTGCCTTCATCTATTCCTGTTGCCACCATGCCACACAGGAAACAGCCAGGAAAAGACAAAAAAGCCACATTCATTAACACTCAGTCTCTAGCTGGCATGTGTAAAGCACCGAAACCACGGCTCCCTTTCTAAATTCAGGCCCCAGAGACCTTTCTATGGTTTACCCCAGATGCCTCACATTCCTTGGTGCACTCCATCAACAGTACATCATTATATGGAACCACGGAAGCACAAGTGAGTCACAGGGTGGGGGAGTGGGCAAAGGTTCTGGGAGCATTGAAAATGTGGAAGGCAAGAATGTTATCTTGAGCAAAAATAGATATGTTTGAAGAAATAATAGTTACAACAATATTATATGGTTGTGAGGCATGGGTTATAGATAGGGTTGTGCGGAGGAGGGTGGATGTATTGGAAATTAAATGTTTGAGGACAGTATGTGGTGTGAGGTGGTTTAATCGAGTAAGTAATGAAAGGGTAAGAAGGATGTGTGGTAATAAAAAGAATGTAGTTGAGAAAGCAGAAGAGGGTGTTTCGAAATGGTTTGGACACATAGAGAGAATGAGTGAGGAAAGATTGACAAACCAGGATTCTGATCTATTTGCTTGACCCTGGGAGGCTTGTGAATGTGTCATGGTCAGGAACACTAATCATTACACCATGGAGATGTCATCTGATTGTCTCATTGCCCTTTAAGTCTGCTTTGTCCTTGATTCTCTCATTCATCTGTTTCTGTCATATTGTCAGATCACTTGTTCACTCTTTCATGAAATTAGTTTTCTGTCTGCAGTTTTCAGTTATTAAGGTTTTACATTAATATCTAGTAAGTTTCTTTTTTTTTCTTTTTCTATGTGTTTGACTTCTTAATTTGCTTTACTTTCTCTCCTATACTACTTTATATGTTTAGGCATGATAGATTCCTTGCCCTTGTCATTAGTGCTTAAGCAACAAATTTTTTAGATTCATGCTTTTATTGCTGCCCACATTCAGCTCTTCATATACTTTTTCAGCTGATTTTCCTTCTGTATTTCTCAATGTAGTTTCTATTTTTTCCAGTTTCAAATATTGCCATATTCCTCTGCTCTACAAGTTCTTTTACCTTTCTTTTCATATTCTGTTTGCCTCCATCTTCATATTTTTCCATGTGTTATATGATGATATTCTCTGAGTAGGGGCTCTCTCTGATATGAATGCCATGCCTAACTGTACTGTTCCTTGAGGATAAAAAAAAATCTACATCTGATACCACATTAACGCTAAATGTATCTATCAAAATTTCTGTTCTCTACTGGGTGAATGAACTCAACCTCCTCCTATCCTTTTGGGTTATAGCTTTCATAACAAAATTTGTTGCAAAGTAATTAGGTTCATATTCCTAGATCTGTTTTACTTCCTAATCATTTACTCTGGTTTCTCCCCTACCAACTTATTTAATGTATGCTCACATTGCAACTGGCCTTTGTTTTAAATATTTCTTGACTTATCCTCACCTAGAATCTTCTGAGTTAGTAGCATTATGTTTCACAGGCAAAGTCTGTGATGTTATCAGTTTGCTAATCCTTCATCCTCAATGTCTTTACCACTACTTCAGGTGTGTAAGTTTTTGTATATCTTCTGTGATTGTCCTTTGAGTATCCTTAGTTTACAAATCTCACAGAGGAAGATTATGACTTAGTAGTGAAAGAAGGAGCAGCAAGTATATTTCAAGCAAGTCCTGGTTGGTTTGTGAATTTTAAGAAATGCCACAATTACCACTACATCTAGAGGACTGGTGAGGCTCCTGAATCTGATATTGTAGCCTCTGATAATATCCCAGGGGTCTCAAGATCATTATCAAAGAAGGCAGTTTTTGATGTGGACAAGACTGGATTATTTTGGAGGAGAATTCCTTTGAGAACATATATTTCCTGTAAAGAGAAGTCTACACAAAGATTCAATGCTGCCAAGGATTGCCTTATTTTGCTTGTAGGGGGCAACAACATAGGTAACTGCAAGCTTAAACCATTAATAGTCTTCCATTCAGAAAATCTCAAGGGTCTTAAAAGATGTGTGAAGCAATATTTGTTTGTTTATTATTAATTTAATCTGAAGGGGTTGATAACAGGCAAAGTTTTTTGAGATTATTCTGCTGCAAAGCTTCATGTAGAGCTGAGGGAGTACTGTGTGAAGCATAATATAAGTTTCAAGAATTTCCTTATCAATAATGCCCCTGGCCATTTCACCTTCGATGCAGGACCTTAGTGAGAATATCAAAGTATTCTTTCTTCCATCCAACACTACATTTCTAATCCAGCTAATGGAACAGACGATGATATTTACTTTTAAAGCTTACTATTATGGACTACATCTCCAAAAGCTCAAGAAGACTTCAGAGAATTACTAGATGACTATGAAGGAATTCTGGAAGTCTTTCACCATCAGGGATGCTGTCATGAATATCAGTGAAGCTTGGTAGGTAATCACTAGTGTTTGTATGAACAAAATGTGGCAGAAGCTGTGCCCTCAGTTTCTTCATGGATTCCAGGGTTTTGGTGTCGACACCAAAGTGTAAAGAACATATGCACACATTGTGAAAATGGAAGAAAAAAAAAATCTGATGAGATTGAAGAGGGTGATGTGGAGGAGTTATTAGAATCGCATAAGGAAGAGTTCTTGAATGAAGATCTTTCTCAGTAGGAGGAGGAACACCAGGAAGAATTGGTTGCAAAAAAAGGGATGTTGAGCAAGTGCATTGTCTCTAGCAAGAATTCACATGAAGTATTTTATCATATTGACCTTGCTCTCACTTTTTTTTGATGAGGACGATCCAAACGCAGAACAGAGTTCAAACGTGGCCCAAAATGTCCTTGCTGACATCAGTTACTATTGAGATGTCCACCATGAGAAGAAAATGAAAGGTAAACTGACAACACTAGATTTCTTTATGAAGAAATGGGACACGTGTAATGGGGACCAGCCATCAGCATCTAGCAATGTGGTAGCTGAATTTGCTTGACTGTCACCACCATCTTCCACACGTACTTCATCTGACTGAGATGACCCCCTTCCGCAGTAACTCTTCCACTCACCTCATCCCTCCTTAATAGCACCAGCAAGCAATTTAGAAATAGCAGTGAATGTAAGTGCTGGAATTAAGTTTGTTATTTTCTGTTTTTATCAATAAAATTCATTGTATGATATGTATATTTAATATTTTATATTTCATGGTACTTGTATGCCATAGTTTTTCACATGTATAATATTGGGTACTGTTTTGTTAAAAATGAAACCCCTAATCTTCAGTACTTACATTATTTGATGTATGTGTGTTTATGTGACCATTTTCAGGAATGTGACAGTCACATAAATTGAGAAGTCCTTGCAAACAAAAAAGTAATCTTTCCTACATTTGAAATTATTGGAAACAGAGTTTCTTTCAACCCCCCTAGTTCAACTTTTAGGCCATTTTTTTCTCAAACACTTTTAAAAACAGGTTTAGAGAACACTTAAGATATGAAATTTTGCATAACATTTGCCCCTTTACTCTAAAACTACCAGTTAGCTGGCATTCATTTCAGATTTTCCAGAAAAATTCTGTATAGTCAGTTTCATTACTTTCAAAAACTCCTTTCATAGGGTTTTGATATTAATTTGACAGATCCTATCTGGAATAAACTTTCCCAATTTTTCTTTTTGAGGAAACTTGTTGCTTCTCCTCATCAGTCTAAGTTGTATCTTTCAAAAGTTTGTATTTTTACAGTGTAATAGTTTTTCTGGCAGTTTGACCCCTCAATGTCGTTCTGTAGAAATTATTTTCCTTATAGCCCAGACCTCAATACTTTTCTATGAAAATTATTTTCCTTAACAGCCTGGGACAAAGTAAGGAGAGCTGGTGAAGTATGTCCAGACATGAGTTTCTTCTTGATTTTGATGATGAACCCGTGAGTCAAAATAAACCCAAACTCAAGATTTTTAGCCGAGGATGTAACTGTTAAGTTTAGAAATCATCCTTTATCAACCACTCTTGGAAGATTTCATGCAGAGAGCAACATGCTTTATGATAGGTAAATTCCCCTAGAGACCTTTTGGACTTCACCAGAGAGGAAATTCTTAATTTGTGCACCCTGGAACTTTGAAACCTCTTTTTAGCAAGAAATTTATTTACATGTATGAAGAAATTTGTCTTACTGGCTCATCTTAGGTTTTACACTAGAGCACAGTATGAGGAAGGTCAGTTTTATTGTAGCCCTCCTCAGAAACCTTTCATGGAGGAAATAAAAAAGGGGGCCTTTGTCTCATTTCCACCGTCTTTTAGGCATAGTAGATCTACCCAGTGTGACTTTGGGGATTCTTCCTCATATTGAGTTGGATTCCAGTATGCCCTCAGTTCACCAACAATGATACTTATTTTTGCTCTTTTCATTCTGAGCTGAAAGCTTTTTGTCAAACCCTCCTTCTTATGGGTATGTTATCATTACATGTGGGACTGACTAGAGAGGAGAGAAATGTAGATTTTGAAGGCTGAAAAACCTTTTCTCTAAAAGGGAATGACCGATGAGCTGTTCTGCCTTTCCTTCCCCTTCTTTTTAACAAGCAGACATCTTTATTTCTTTTGTAACCACCTTAGGTAGGCACTGCAATTTGTGAATTATGAGCTGCAGCAGAGGGTTAGTAATGTCAACATAGTAGCATTCACTTACTGAGTTAGAGTTAATTGATTTATTGAACAAATTGCTTCTGTGATCCAATGATTGACCAAAAAGGTTGAGAAAATATGAAGCTTCACCACTGATATAAGAGTAGGAATGGTTCTGACCCTGGTATCTCCCAAGGAACATCTCATTGCTCTTAGGACACCTCCATGGAGAGAAAAGATTTTTCAACTTTCAAAACCTACATTTTACAGTACACTTACCTTCAATGTGAACAGCTTTTAACCTTAGCTCCTACACAAAATATGGATGATAAATACTGTTAGGAAATTCAGTTAGGTTATGTAACATATACGTGATGGAAGTCTGCTTTCAGAGGTATAAGTATGTGAAATGAGCATAGTCTCACTTTGAGTTCTAGTGAAGAAATTACTGACTCTCATAGATTTCATAGGTTGTTGAAAGGGATATTTTCTTGCAACAGCAGTCATTATTTGCTAGAAATGTGTAATTTAATTGATGATAAAGATGGAGAGTTGGATGTATGTCAGTATTGTACTAAAGGTGAAAGTGCAAGGGATGGGAATCACTTACACGGATGGATGTAGCAGCGAGGTTGTGTCTTTGTTGTGAAGACGACCTTGTGATGCCGGGTTCCCATGCAGACACTGCGGCAGCGAAGAAGTGTGCTGTTTGAGGAGACAACATTACACGTGGTCATCTCGGGGCTCCATCTCCGGTGTTAGCTGTGCCTACTCCAGAGCTATATACTCAACCATTCCATAACCATGGGACCAACAATCACCTTAACTACAACTGCTATCATGATAACATCCTTGACCTGGAGACATCATTTGTGGATGACCTTGCATTTACGCCTACTGGCCTAAGCCCAGCGATGATACTTCTGAAATTGATGCTACACAGCTGTAATGCTCAGAGCAACGCCTGTTACTGGTCCTCCTCAGGTGATCCTCGAAATGTTATCAGACGTGTCCCAATAACCGCATGTGTGTGGGTGTGTGTGTGTGTGTGTGCGCGCGCGTGCATCTGCTTTTGCTGCCTCGTGTGTGCACTAATCTTTGCTGCATAATGATGTGTGTGGCTTGTATATGTTACTATCATTAATATTCTTATCATTTTCTTCAAGCCATTTCAGAAGTAAATAAAGTACACTTTGATTTTACCAACTGGTCTATAGATAAGATGGGCTTTGCTGATAACACTCAATGGTCTTATAGACATACAAGCTGCCCAGAATGACCTTGGACACTTTAAGTTTTGCAAGGGTCCTTTGCTAATCAAATGGCCCTATGCTCTCAGTTGCTTGCAAGGTACAACCATACTCTCGAGTAAATGCAATTTTGTAAAGCAGTTATGTAGCTGAATTATAGATGCCTAGAAAATATGATTTTTATTTCATTCTGGCCTTACATTTACAGTATTTAATCCAAATAATACATAAACAAATGACATTGTCAGATTCATCTGCTGTGTAATGTATGTTGTGTAGGGGAGTTGCCTTATATAATGATAGTAAGGAGCTCATTGATATTCAGAATATATCATACTTCTAGCTATGTCTGTTGCCTTATTTCATTTGTATTAGTTGTGATATATTCCTGTTATGTTAATGCATGGCTTGTCCATTCAGGTACCAGATGTGACAATGGTTGGTGGCAGTGTAGCAGGTAGCCATGGTGTAGAAGAAGTTCGTGTTGTGACAAAAGCAACAGGATCAGAAGAACCTGTTCCCACTATGGCTTGCTTGGCTATGGAAACTAAAGGTGTGCTTCAAGTTGATTTAGGTGGCCAAGCTAGCCTTCCACGTGCCTGGTCCAACCCTCAACTATCTAGTCATATTCGGCCTGGGCTGGAACCACCATTGGTACACACCGCCACTGTCACTGATGCAGTGTATGAATTAGATGTTGCACGTGGTATCTGTGTCAAGACCTCTCGGGAAGGTTCACCTCTCACCCCTGAGCGACGACAGAGCATGCCAGATATTGGGTGAGTTTACTTTCTTGTACATCTCGGTTTTTCATTCTTGATTTGCTTGTTAGACTTATGTATCTGTTGAACTGTGTATTTCTGTACCGGTCAAGTGAGCTCACTGCACTCAGAAAGTTCATGCTTTTAAGTGTGGACCTCCAAATTATTCCAGGTAAGTGGATGCCAGTTTTCCTTCACTTCAGATCATGTGACTGGATTACTCACATTTTTGAAAGCACCTCTAAAGGTATCATATTTATATTAAATTACCTCATTTCAATTGAGCTGAGAAGTGTCCCTTCCATTCCAGGTGAACCATCTGATTGAGTTCTTTTGAATTAAAATAACACAGTAAGGCGAATCCCTGAGCCCTTCATCTTATAATGAATGCAGTAAGATGTTCTCCATCTTGCCTATTTCTCATCAGTATTCTGGTTCCATTTGGTTATGATGGAGCGGTTTAACTTCACATTCTTTGGGAACTGACAGTTCAGAATCACTTTTTGTCTGTGTAACCCAGAGAGGATCTTACTTCTGGTCACTGGTTCCTTGTTCCTGTTGATGGCCCTCTTCTCTTCCTCAAATTAACTGTTTCTTATCCTATGCAGGCCACATCAGCAAGCTGATTTCATATGCTGTACAAGTAAGACAAGCAAGAGTCTTCACAAGAAATGAGATTGTCAACAGTACTATTCATAGGTCTCTCAGACCATTGGGGTAGTACAAAGAAATACATGGAATGCAAATAGTATCAGACATTTGGGCCTTTTCAAGGCTGTTTATAATGGTGGATGAGACCATGGTCTGATTGATAAAATAACACAAGGCATATTTCTATACTTAATTTTTCTGGTATTTAGTTTCATTTAATACTGGAATTGCCTGTAAAATAAAAGCCCTAAAGAAAGATCTTGGCAACTAGAGAGGAGAGAATGTCTTTCATCTCCACACTTACACAAGAATCAGTCAGCAGCATAGGCTGAACCGCATAGTGTGGATCAACCAACAATAGCATGTGAGGAACCACCCCACACTCGCACACCTTCTACGTTGCATCACCAGTGGGCCATGGCTCATTCACAGGGTATAAGAGCACCAACCATATATACAATGTGGAGTTACCAGTGGCATTCTTTAGGGCTCGATCTTAGGTCTACTATTATTCTTGATCTGTAAAAATTCCTTGCCAGAACGATTAGATTCATACCTGAATATGTTTGCAGATGACACTGTCATGAGAGAAGTCAGGAATGATGGGGATTGCTTCAGCTTACAAAGTTACTTAGACAAGCTTCAAAGTTGGTGAGATACATGGTTAATGAAGTTCAGCACAAGCAAATGAAAGTAATGAAGATGGGACACAATAAAAGAAGGCCTCAATATGACTAATCTAGCAGGTAAAAAAACTCATTAATCTGAGTGTAAAAGGAAATTAGGGGATGATATTGTATCAACCTCTCTCCAGAACACCATGTCAGTAGAATTTTTAAAGAGACATACCGGCTTCTGGTTATTTTTTATTGCATTTAAACACATAAGATGTTCAGTCAGAACTTACATTGGACACAGATTACAATGTACATCTCAGGTTTGGGTACCTGACTCAAAGGAACATTAATACACTAATAAAGGAGGCCTAAAGAAGGGCAACAAAGTTGGTCCCAGAAATAAGAGGCCTGATTTAAGGGAGACATTAGAGGCTGTATATTTTACCCTCTGTGAAAGAGAGCAGAATGAGAGAAGGCTAGATTAGAACATTATTATTTCTTTAAAGAGACATTCAGAACAATGAATAGTTATATCTAAGATGTGAAGAAGTGACAAGAGTTCATAGCAAGAACATGTAATGAAAAATGTAAAAAAATTAATTTTTAGTAAGTTATCCTGTACATAATGGTTGTTCATTTATCAGGATTTTTCTCTCATAATTTATTGATTAGAGAACCATCATTTATCATTAGGCTAATTCTTTATCTTGCGACAGAATTTTGAATCTTTACCCCTATTGATTTCTGTGTCTGTCTGGAAATAGGGAATAGAAATGATCAAACTCTTTGTAATTCAAATAAAGGATAATGATAACAGAAAATACCATGACTTCTATTAGGTATAGATCAGATCATGTTGTATTCACTCCATCCACAATTTAATGGGGTGGATCAAATACATACAGCTTCTGCACATCTTTTACACATTGTGAAGATACCTGTGGAGAGATGGGAAACATGTTATGGCTGCTGTGATAAAACTTATGTTTGAAATATGCCACCTAGAGGATAAGGTGAAGAAATAGTAGAACATAGCAAGAGACCAAGAGAAATACCAGAAAGCATTAGAGGCAGTGGACAGATTAAGTAACAATGTGATGAAACATGAATACATAACTAGAGGATGCTCCTAAATGTGGGTACACATAAAGAAGAGGGTTCCCATGAAAGGCAGAAGATAAAGTAGGAATGCAGTCAACCCAGTTATCAAAGAACAATGAAGATTGAAAGGGTGAAGGGGTAAGAACTAGGAGATGATACTTGTTCTGAAGAAAACCAAAAAGCAGAGGTAATATGAGAGGAGAATAAGTCTGAGTATTTTGACACAGCTAGGCAGAATGGAATGTGTTATAAAGCCATAGAGGAGGCCATGTATATATTTAGAAACATGATAGTCTGGTAATAGCATAGTGCAGTGGATGGTAGACATAAAATAGTAAATTATTCAAGACATCTGTGTGGCACTGACATCGTAGATCTTAGATAAGATTCAAGACATGGGGAAGGACATGTTATTATTGTAGGAGATCATGTAAAGGTGGCTCACTATGCTAATGAGGGAAGTTATACAGGGGAAGATTATTAGAAATGAAGTCTGAGAAGATATTTAGGCTGGCAGAGGACCATCTTCCAAACAGTGAAAGGGAGCATATCAAAAAATCTACATGACATGTTGGACTCAGTGGTCAAGAAATAAAGAAAGTAAGAAGAACAGGGAAATACAGGTCAGGTTCAAGGGAAAGTCCACTAAGGATAACATTTTATGTGAATATGTGTAGCCGAGTTGCTGAAGCAGCCAAATAAACTTTCCAAAGAGGAGGGATTTAAATGACGTAACATCGAGAGAGAGAGAGAGAGAGAGAGAGAGAGAGAGAGAGAGAGAGAGAGAGAGAGAGAGAGCAAATGGCAAAAAACAAGGGGAATGGATCAGACTAAAGGGAGAAATGACACACCCACTACAAGCTTAGGAAAGCCCAGAAGCTGAAGGTTTTGTATACAAAGACAGATGAGCTAATGGCAGTTGGGAAGGAGTTGGAGCTCAAAGACATTAGAAGAAACAATCACAATATTGTTTTAGTGGTAGAGACAAAACTTGCAGAAGAGATGAAGTATATCTTGATCCCTCAAGGTGGGTATGAGGAGTAAACATTTGCAAGGAGGAATGAGGGAGAAAGAAGAAAAAGGGATATATTTAAGTTCCAGGAAACCTATGTCAGTGGCACAGTCAAGTTACCGAATGAGTAAAACTATTGTGCGAGGGAAGTATTTAGTGGTGCTGTTAGTGGGATTCAACCTTCCTGTGAAATGCAGTGACCTAGAGCAGATGTATATTGAGTTCAGTGAAGAAATAGTAAGGATGGTAAAGGAAGTGGCAAGGCACTCCCTCAGAGATGGTAAAGTCATGACAGTTGGGGATTTCATGTACAGGAAAATACAATGGGAAAATTTGGATTTCAAAAACAAACATCAGGGAGGATGGTACGTCATCTCTGCTAGATTTTGTCTTTACACATGATACGCATAGCCTTACTTAACACTGGAGTTGCATTCATGTAAAACCTGTTGCTTAGTGATTTATCATTAAATGAGCAATTGAAACCCAGTCTATAAGGAGAGTTGCATTTCTAAGCACAGATTCTCTTTATCAAATCATAAGTACGGAGTATACATGCAGCAATCAGGATCTATGAAATGGAAATGCATAAGAATCTAAAACGAGTGATGTGTCCATACAAGAACCAAAAAGTCCACAACTACTTACCATAGCCCACATCTGTTTTTTTATTAAGATACCATCGGATTCAGGCCCTCTAGACCCTCATCTGCTCACTTCTGTAGAGTGGAAAAGAGCTGCTGGTTAGCTGGTCATTGATTTTTGGACTTGGATGTACACTGAACAGAGATGCTCTGACAGCAACAAACCCTTGTTGCATAATATCAAAGAACTGCAAAATGGCATTCTTCAGTGGTATAATCTCTCATTCCTGCCATTTTGCTTCTTTGTGCCTCCCATTTTCCTGGCACAACCTTGCCACTCATTGATACCTTATTATTCAATGATATATCACTCCAGAAGCCAACCATTTATATTTAGGAAATGGATGAATTATTGGCAACTGTGTATGGGGTTGTGTAACTGGCGTCCCTCTCAGTGTGTTTACAGATAGAAGGAAGACAGGACCACTTTTTTATAGTATAGATTTAATGAAAACTTCCCAAAATTAATGATAGGGAATGAGGTGGTGGTGCACTTGGCTATAGCCATGTATATCTCACCAGCCCCATGTATATCTCACGTACATCAAAGCAATTCTAATTTCACATCTATACTAAAAGCATCTTCCTGTGATTCCCCATTCCCAAGTGCCATTATTTTTCTTGGCAAATGTACTGAAATGGCTGCACTTACTTTGGAGGTGGGAAAAATGGTTTAACTGTGAACAAACCCTGGTGTGCTCAAACTTTCGGTGAAGCTTACCACCAGTGGGTGAAATATTTTACTTCGTCATAAAACTCATTGTGAATAAAAAGATACCTTGGAATATCTTGAAATAGTTTATTATAAAAGAAAAACAATATTTTTTACTTGAGAAATATGAAGGAAAATATTTTTCTTTTCAAATTTGTGTCACAACTACAAAGTGATGTTATCCAAACCTGTACCCAAATTCTCAGCTGTTGTAAGAGTGCTGAAGGAATTTTTGAAGGCCTGGCCACTCAAAGTATTGTACAATAGGTCACATAAGGAAGGTACAGTTTTAAAGACATGGAAAATAGCAGATGTGGTTATATATGTTGATTTCACTAACAAGTATGGTCTGTGAAACAATGGAAAAGATGATCAGATAATAGAGAGTGGCTACTTGCAAAAGAGAAACTACCTAACTGGGAGACAATATGGATTCATAGAAAGAAGGTTCATGCATCACAGATATCTTAGAATTCTGTTACAAGGTGAGCTCCAGCATTGATGAAAGAAGTGGATGAGTAGACTGTGTTATCCAGATTGCCAAGAAGCTTTTGACCGTATGACATGGTAGGTTGATTAAGAGGCAAGAGTTACAGGCAGGAGTAAGGAGTAGACTCCTTCACTGGACAGAATATTACCATAGTGGAAGGGAGGAAAGGATGCAGGTAAGAGAAGGATTCTTGAAGTGGGTTGGGAACAACATTAGTGGACCACTGGGCTTGGCCTTGGGCATTGCTATTCTTGAAGTGTTTGAATAACTTTCCTGATGTACCAGACTCTTATCTACACATGTTTGCAGATGGTACCCAGGTCATGAGAGAATAAAAAGTCATGATGATTGCAGAAGCTTACAGAGGGACCTGGACGGCCTTTAGATTTAGTTTGATGAGTGGTAGATTAAATTTTATCTGTGTAAATGCAATGAGGGGAGTACACAGTGAAAGAAGGCTTTGGTGCAGTTATTACTCAGTGGGAAATAACATATTGGAATCTGTGTGGGAAAGAGAATTAAGGGACCTCTCACCAGAGTCGCATATCAAGGAGAATTGTGAAAGGGGCAAACTGTCAGCTGGCAAATAGGATCACATGTAGGTATGTGGATGAGAATATATTTGGTAAGCTCTTCACAACATATTTTAGACCAAAACTGGATTATGCTTCTCAGGTTTGGTGACCTTACTTAGATAAGCACATGTACAAAGATCTGATTGAATGAGTCCAGAGAATGGACAAATATGGCACCTGAATGAAGAAAGCTGGGCTAAAATGAGTGGCTGAGGGTTACACATTGGTTTACCATGGAAGCGAGAAGTTGGTAACATATTACAGTCTTCTAGTTTCTTATCAGTTGGATGGCATCACAAGTGGACAATTCTTCCTAAGATGCAATGCCAGAGTAATCTGAGGCTATGATGAAGCTGGACAAGAAGATAGTTAGAAAGGATATAAAAAGATACTGTTCTGGTGTAAGGGTGGTAGATCGTTGGAATAGACTAAACAAGGTAATGGTTAAGGCCAGCAGTTGACAGAAATTTAGAAGACTACTTAATGGTTTAGAATGTTCAAGAGATGAACCCCTATGAGTATAGAACTCTCTTCCTATATTGTACATAGAGGTGATTATGCATCCTCAACCCATGCCTGTTATGTTAAACATGGGTTTCCACACTTATGAAAGTACTTCTTAATTTTTAACTTCACAGTGTCTCTTTTGATGCTAACTCGGGTCACAAAATACTTCCATTACAGTCCCCAGTCAAACTTTGTTTGAAATATTCCCTAGCTCAAATGATTTTGCTCTTTAAATCTATTAATTTCTTCTGTGATTTACCTCTTCTTGTACCTCTTCTCCCTATACAGATAGATAGAGAGACAAGCAGATGGACAGAAAGACACACACAAAGAAGAATAGAGGCAAAGAAAAAAATGAAAAAAAGAATGGGGGACTAGTCCCTTTTCATATCTAACGATTCCAGTTCAGAGGTGGTGTTTGTGCTTATTCCAATATCAACACACCTGTTACATGCCTTAAGGACCTCGAGTCCCCAAACTTTGATGTGGCTCAAGGTCTGTCTCCATACTACCGCACTTTTCCTCTGATTTACCTTTTACTCTCCTAATTCTACAAATTATGCATCCTTCGACTATGTAAACTCCTGCCATGAGACTGTGACATCCTCTCATCTGCAAGCCAAGATCCTCTGCCTCAGGGATTTCAATGTTCAACATAGGGAATGGTGGAATTCCTCCCATACGGATGGTTGAAAGATTGAAGCCCTCACATTCTCCATTCTCAATGATTTAGAGCAAAATATCTCCCACCGTACCTCTATTCCTGACTGCTGTGACCACTCTCCTAATATTATGGATTTGTTTTTATCCCCTAGTCCATCCTGCTGTAAATACACAATATCACCCCAAATTGGATCATCTAATTACACCATAAATTCATCTATTCTAAAGGTACTTCTCCCCTCAGCAGGCTCTTCTAAGTGTAAATACTGGCACCTCAACAAAGCTGAGTGGAATAAGTTATGTAACCTCTTCTCTGACTTTCCTTAGGTAAATTACTGTCTCTTCTGTGGTGATGCTTCTGTCTCCACCAAATGCATGGCATAGATTGTTTTTGCAGAATGGAAGCATTTATCCCCTCTTCCTGCAAGATGACCTCTTCCCCCAATCCATGGTTCAAACATTCCTGTTCTGAGGCCGTTCAGACAAGGGATCAGGCATATCTCACTTGGAAAAATTCTCATTCATCTGGCTTCCATTCAGCTTTTATCACTGCTTGTAATCACTGCAAGCATGTTATCTGTGAGGCAAAGCATTCCTTTATTCAAAGGAAGTGTGATAACCTCTCCTCATCATCCACTGATAGGTCTTTCTGGTCTTTAGCAAAGGGCATCTTTAACAACTTCTGTTGCTCTACCTTTCCTTCACTTTTCCATTTTGATGGTACTTTAGCAATCTCTCCCATAGACAAAGCAACTGTCTTTGTTTCCCATTTCTCCTTTGACTCCACTTTGGATGACTCTAACATTCATTCACCCCATGATGCTCCCCTTACAAATCCTATGCCCCTTCCCATGCTCTCTTTTTGGACTGTCTGAAAAGTGCTTCTTTCTCTGGACACAAGCAAGGCCAATGGTCCTGATGGCATCCATTCCAGTTTACTGAAAGAGCGTGCTTCTGAACTTGCACCCCTACTTGCTCATCTGTTCTGTTTCTGTTTAAAATCCAAAACATTTGTGTCTCCTTGGAAACATGCATTGATACATCCCATCCCTAAGAAGGGTGACAGTTCTGACCCCTCTAACTGTTTTCCTCTTGCTTTGACATCTACCATTTCTAATGTATTCGAATCCCTTCTCAACTCCAATATCCTTAAACACCTCGAAAATCACAATCTTCTCACTGATCACTGGTACTGTTTTAGTGAGGCAAGATCCACTGGTGATATTCTCTCCTATCTTACTAATATCTGGTCATCATCCTCGAAAGCTTTTTGGAGTCATGTATAGTTTCCCTTGACATATCTATGGCTTTTGATAGATTATGGCATCAGGGTCTCATCTCTAAGCTCCCTTCTTTTGGTTTTCCTCCCTCACTTTGCTGCTTCATAGTTAGCTTCCTTTCTGGCCGATTTATCTCGGTGGTTGTTGATGGATCAGCCTCCCCCATTTTCTCCATTAATAGCGGTGTCACTCAAGGTTCTGTCCTATCCCCTGCACTTTTTCTCCTTTTGTACATAATTTCCTCTGCTCCAGAAATAATCCAGTGAACTCCTACGCTGATGACTCAACACTGCATTCATCCACATCCTTCAGTTCTGCCCCCCACATCTCTTACTTGATCTGCATCTCATCTTGACACAGGTTCCTCAATAAACTCAGACTTGGATATGATATCTCAGTGGGTAGACAAAATCTTGTTAAGTTTAATGCCTCCTAGACCCAATTTCTACCCATCTCTCTTTTGAAAACTCTTCACAACTCTTGTCTTTCCTTTGACGGCTCTGTAAGTCCACCTCTTGACTCAGTGAACATACTTGGTGTTACTATAACATCCACTCTTTCTTGGAAACCCCACATTACAGGAATAGCTAAGTCTGCCTCTAAGAAACTGGGTGTCCTGTTTAGATATCGAAACTTTTTTTTTCTGAACTTTTGCTCTTTTTGTACTGGGGATTGATTCATCCTTGTATAGAGAACTGCTCTCACATTTGGGGTGGTTCTAGTTATGTATGCTTACTTGACAGAATTGAGTTGAAAGTGATTTGACATATGCATTGTCCCAGGCTAACTTCCAGACTTGATGCCCTTGCCCTACACTGCAATGCTGGTTCACTTTCCCTCTTCTATAGGTATTACTTTGGTTTTTGCTCCCGAGAGTTGGTTGCTTGTGTGCCCCCACCACTAGCTAGACCATGCAATACTCAGCAAGCTATTGCATCACATGATTATTGTGTAGCCATCAGCAACTCAAGGGTGGGCTGTATTGATTCCTGCTTCTTTTCCTACATTTTGAAGCTTTGGGACTCTCTACCTTCTCATGTTTTCCCCAATATCTGTGACCTGACATTTCAAAGGAAAGGTCTTCCACTTCCTCCAAAATTCATAAATACTTTCCCTTGTCTTTTCTTTTTCATTTTCATAATTCTCTCTGTATTTCAATTAAGGCCCAGCTTTGATGTGGACTTTTGTCCATGACTGAAGCCTTCAACATGAATAAAAAGAAGGTTGTACCTGAGGATTGGATGAGAGCTACTATTGTTCCTATTCATAGGAAAATGTGCTAAGAATGTATGTAGCATATATAGGGGAATTAGTCTGTTAAGTATACCAGGAAAAGTGTATGCAAGAATGTTGATTGATGGAAGTGACTGAGTGCAGAATAAGTGAAGATCAAGGTAGGGCTGTGTAGATCTGATTTTTTGTTAAAGATGACTGTGGAACAGTATTTAGTGAAATGTAAGAAGTTTTCTGCAGCTTATATGGATCTGGAGAAAGCATATGACAGTGATGAGTGGAATGCTGTGTGGGATGTTTTAAGAATATACAGGGTAGGGGAACAACTGGTGGATGGCATGAAAGCCTTCTGTAGAGGAGCAAGTTCATATGTATGAGTTTTGGTATATATGTGGGTGTGAGGCTGGGCTGTGTGATTTCACCATGGCTTTTTGATATATATATGGATGGAGTTATAAGAGAGATGAAAGTGAAACGAGGGAAAAGGGGTGCAAAAATGGAGTGTGGCAGTGAGATATGGTGGCTAGTGGCAGGCCTATTTGTGGATGATACTATGTTGTTTGCTGAGAATGAAGAGGAGTTGCAGAAGGTTTAAGTGTGTTTTATGATGTGTGTAAGTGTAGGCAATTGAAGGTAAATGCAAGTAAAGTAAATAATGATGTTTGAAAGGAAACATAGTGAATGTTTGGAGTTTGTAAAACCACATAGAATGAAAGAAGAAAGTGTAATACACTATGCTTTGGACATGGGGGGAGAAAGACTGGAAGAGGAGAGAGAATTTAAGTATCTATGAGCTGTCTTGAGAAGGTATGTAAGGGAGAGAGCAGTAAAGGGTAATAGAGTCACTGGATCCCCTAATAGAATAATGAAGGGTAGAGGTGTAAGTATGGAAGCAAAGAGAGGATTAAGGGATAGCAAATTCCTCTCAACCCAGACCTATGCAGCCGAAACATGGACATGGAATGAGTCACATAGGTCAAGAATCCAGGCTGTGGAAATGAGCTGTTTGAGAAGAGCATGTGGTATGACTAGATGGAATGAAGAAAGAAATGAGGGGATGTATGAGTTGTGTGGCTTGGCAGCAAATGCAAAGGGAATAAATTGTGGAGTGGTAGATTGTGTGAAATGTAATACTTTGAGGTGGTTTGGGTGTATGGAGAAAATGCAAGATTGGGTTTTACAAGGAGAGGGTACGATAGTACAGTTAAAGGGAATGGTGTCAGAGGAAGACTTCTTTTGACCTGGATAAACAGAGTGGAAGAGTACTGGAAAAGAGAAATGGAGGAAGAATGCCTGGAATGGTGCTTGCCAGGGAGGCATGTAAAAACAGGGATAATTGGAGACTCTTTTGCCATGGGCACCCTCTTGAGTGGAGTTCCTGGAGGGAGTGGGCATGAGAGATGTAGATTGATAATTATGCAGTCTACTTCAGAGAAGAACTCCCTGAACTGCAAGTTTATATTCAAGACTTAGAAGGGTAATATGTATATGTGCTTGTATGGGCATTCATATAT